>JAECUM010003920.1:0-160413 GCA_016617855.1 Megalonaias nervosa | reverse complement strand
AGCTGGTATTGTCTAGTCTGGCAAAATTCATTTTCCCTATTTTAATAGCTGCTAAGGATAGTGTACTTTAGACAAATTCAGGCTGATTTTTGGAGCACAGGGGAGCAGTCATTTTAGTTAGCAGTGTGCTAAGATCATTTACAATTTCCAAAAGTACAATATCCAAAGAAATATCAGCCACATTACATGAAAGTAGCCTAGAGGTATGCCAACATTCTCACCACTGTGCATGTTTTAAATGCAAACAACTTCACCTTACATACATCACTCTCTCAAAACTACATAATAACTCGTGAGCGCCACCATAGGGGTGAGGAACGCAGAAAGCATACAGAGCAGGGAACCAGACTAATTATTCCCGCACTTAACATGCTTCCCGGCCGTTGTAAGACCTGGCATCCCTATGACGACTGTATCGCGAGAACAGACAGACACCAGTGACCTTTATGTAATCAATTATTACAACGACCGCTTGATTAGTATAGATTGTTCTGATCAAAAACAAACATAAAAGGAATATTTAAAAAAGGATTGTTGCTACCAGTGATAGATGCCACAGTCCGTAAACCAGGCTAATGTACATGTCATGAAATGCTGTTGAAGTGCGAAAAGTTGACAAAGTGGCCGCGTATATTGTTTGTCTCGAGTTAATCGGTATTGCCGGGGGTGAATAAGGTCATTGTCTATTAAACCAGCAATAGAGAAACATTTGCAGGATTCGATTGATAGTGCACAAGACTTGTGATGTTTGTTCCCCCCCCATGTTAAGTGATGACATCCCAATCACAAAGCTGTCGTCTATTCAAGTTGCTGCGACCGGGTTACACACTTTGCTTACAGAGTTAATCCCTGTATGTCATCTTTTAATGAAGCCATTGACTTTTGTCACTGAGTAAATGGTCCTGTTTCTGGATGAGATAATTGTTTGGGGTTTGTTTTTCTTCTTTTTTTTTTTATTAGTTGTTAGATATGCAATGCACATGTATAGATTTTTCATATTTTCCCACAGCCACCGTCTTTATGTTCGATATTACAACTGAGCACTAATAATTTTAACACCTAGAATTTTAATAACAATGGACGAACCTCCAACTAAAAAGAGACAAATTTTAATGCTGGAGAAAATAATTATTGTAACTGAAAGAAGTGAAAAAGTGCAGACCACTCGCAAAAAAGCGGTTTAAATGTTGGTAAAATAAGTTAGGTTGTTATAAAGGAAAACAAGTAATTCAGAAACAATTTCATATGCTAAAATATGTGATCTTCAAATGTAAATGTGATTTCATGTTTAATGATAGAAGTATATCTTTATTACAATATAATTTTGTTTTTAGATGAATGCATACAATATTTTAGCAACAACTACTAATAAAGAATAGAATGTATATACAGTGATTGTGGTTATTTTTCTTGAAATTGTTCTGAAATGGGACCTTGGAAACATATTTTTGTACAAACCTGCTATGAAAAACCACCTGTCTTGAGAGACCACATTTTGTTGGCAGAAGGGGCGGTCTCTCATAACAGGTTTTACTGTATATGCTACCTTAATTCATGCAAAGCAAATGATTTTTATATATATATATATATATATATATATATATATATATATATATATGCTATCTTAATTCATACAAAAGCATATGACATTCGTATGCTACTTTAATTATACAGATATGCTACCTTAATTCATACAAAGCAAATGACATTCGTATGCTACCTTAATTCATGCAAAGCAAATGACATTCGTATGCTTCCTTAATTCATGCAAAGCAAATGACATTCGTATGCTTCCTTAATTCCTGCAAAGCAAATGACATTCGTATGCTTCCTTAATTCATGCAAAGCAAATGACATTCGTATGCTACCTTAATTCATACAAAGCAAATGACATTTGTATGCTACCTTAATTCATACAAAGCAAATGACATTGGTATGCTACCTTAATTCATACAAAGCAAATGACATTGGTATGCTACCTTAATTCATACAAAGCAAATGACATTGGTATGCTACCTTAATTCATACAAAACAAATGACATTGGTATGCTACTTTAATTCATGCAAAGCAAATGACATTCATATGCTACCTTAATTCATACAAAGCAAATGACAGTCATATGCTACCTTAATTCATACAAAGCAAATGATATTCGTATGCTACCTTAATTCATACAAAGCAAATGACATTCATACGCTACCTTGAATCATACAAAGCAAATGACATTCATACGCTACCTTGAATCATACAAAGCAAATGACATTCATACGCTACCTTGAATCATACAAAGCAAATGACATTCCTGTGCTACCTTATTTCATACAAAGCAAATGACATTCCTATGCTACCTTAATTCATTCAGAGCAAAGCAAATCTATTTTTTATAATTGGCTAACGAAAGGGAAATATGCCTGCAAGGTCAGTTTTGTCTTTTTAAGCAACCATTTGAGTATGGAAAGACGTCACATAGTGTAAATAGATATAAATTGGTGAACACATTAATTTTACTTGGTATTTTGCAACAAATTAATTTAGAAACGGTTTGAGTGTTGGAACTGATTTTCAAGAACTTTAGTTTCTCCAGCCTCTGTTCCTTTCAGACGGCCAGTTTTGTTTGTGTCGATTGTTATGTTAGTGTTAGATTTCCAGTTTAAAATAACACTTTGTGGTTGAGAATGAGTTCATAACAGTGATTCTTTTATGGAAAAAGTTGTCATATGCAGTCAATGCAAGTAAAAACGTTCTGTTATTGGCATGTTGGATAAAGGACATCAAAATTTAAATTTCTTTGATTAAGAATATTTAATCCATTAAACCCCCCCCCCAAAATAGATGTAAAAATTTACGTTGACTTAAATCTATCAGATCTGTGATTGTTCATTTGCAAAGTCCTTTAATGTATTTCATAATAGTGGAGCAGTGAAAATGTTGTTTTGTTACATCACCAAATAGTTAATGATTACAGTTTTCATACACTGAACCAGATGTTCCTATATAGTAAATATGATTTTTTTGGGGGGTTTTTTTACGTCTCTGTTATTGCATGGTCACATCAGATGGATAATTTCAGTGATACAGCAAAAATTGTAGGACAGAAATCCCATGGATGTCTTATATCACATCGTTTATGGAACCAAAAATTAGCCATGGATGTATGGTCATCACCTTCAGATGCACAAATTGACAAATTACTTTGCTTGCTTAGTTTTAGAATTGCCCATTTTGTCTTGTAGCAGTTTAGGTATATTCTCATGAAAGAAACAGTTGCTTATTGTTTTGATGAATTGTCATGAAACTTTGGTTATAGTGATAACCCGGTGTGCATATCTACAAATGACTTTGTTCGCACAATTTTTGTGTTTAGTTATTTCTCATTTGGTCTTGTAGCAGTGTATGATACAATTTTGCAAATGCATGTACAGTATATGCATTGTGGATTTATGATTGCCTACTCAGTATCGTGGACATGGGCAAAGGTTAAGTGTCCACAACTGTATAGTTGATGTTCACAACATCAAGTGGATGTCCATTAAGTCTGGTGGATGTCCACTCAATCAAATGGAAGTTCATCATGGATTTTGTTCCAGCTGTATTGCATTTATGGCACCCCTCACTGAGTTCTTTGCATTCACCCTGCAAGTAGATGCTATAAACAGATGGAACACAGGCTAACAATGTAGATCCTATTCTGGCAGGTGTCAGTTTCATACCTTGTACAAACTACACAATAGTAGCAATAATTGTGGTATTTATCAGTGGTCTAGTCAGGTATGTGCACAGATGAGTGAGCATAATGTAGAAAAAAACCTGACAAGTTTTAAATTTCTTGGATTTTGCCTTCACTGCATGATAGGGCCTAGATCAGACAAATTGCATTATGACAACATGTATCACTGTTTATCAACTACATGTAAGTGTACATACAGGCATACACACATGCAAAACTTATGGACTGTTCTGCATCATGTGGTACCTTCAGTGTTTTTTCCTAATAAATGATATATAATAAAAGTGCATTTTGTCTGATTATTACTTTCTTACAGTATCCTTTCAATTCTTAAACTATTTCCAAGAACCACTTTGAACAAATTATTGAAAGTAGTGTACATATAAAAGAAAGAAGATCCCCATCTTATTACAAATATGAAGGATATAAATATATTCATAGATAGTTATTATTTATTGCCTTTATCATTTTAGATTTTGAAACAAGGTTTTAATTTTAATATGTTACCTGTTGATATTGCATTGCTTACCTATCCCAGGATGGAATTACCCATGTCCATATAGTAAGAATTCATGCCTGAAACTCCGTAGAGAATTCTAGAAATATTTCAGAAAGTAACACAGACCCAGTCTGATGCTTAGGTCACTGGTGCATGCACCATAACCCTTATCTTTTTTTCTGCAGCCATATGCATTACATCCTATGCAACATCATTCTGTAGAATTTTTGCCTTTGACTAGTGCAGTCTTCCTAGGGGAACCAGGTTAAACATGCATTGGGCATTTTGATAAAGGTTTCCTTCATTGATTTAAACTCTCTTGTGAATCTTTCATGCATTTATTGTTAAAAATTGAATTGTGATGGTGATCTGTATTTTCATTCATTGTTGTTTGTTTTATTTTGGGTAGCTATCTTCTCCTTTGCTGGAACCTAAGAAACTCTTTTGTTAGACATTCTTTTTTTAATGGTAGAAATTGCTTGATGCTTCATTCTTTATGATTTCTATTGAGTTTAGTCTCACATAAGGAGGTTTGCACACCAGCTGAATCTGGCATTTAGGACAATTTTCAAGCTCTGCATATGGGTCCCATGATAAAATTGCCTTTATTTCCAGGTCTCCACCATATCAAAGAGACACATCTCCCTTGCACCAGAGAGTTGTGGGGTTTGAGAGCCTGAACTCTCTGTAGTCGAAGCAGAATGAATATGTCCTGTTGGTCCTCGTGTTCTCTCAGCAGTTTAACATAGTTCAGGCTGAGGTGGCAGCTCCTCCTATTGTGCAGCCCCCTGCAAACTTAACTTGTTGATGGAGTAGGAAGAAGAGTTGTGGTCATTTTACAATGCATTAAATGAAGTTTACCATTATATGCCTCTGTATTTGTGTTCCAAAATCCATTGGCTAAGAAGACACAAAGGTTTTCTCCAGTTTGGGGAGTAGTTCCTTGGCTACCTCTTGAACAGACCTCTTATTTCTACCACACTTGGCAATGTGCACATGGTCAGCTAAATCCTTTGAAGGTTTACCAAGAGTGAAAGGTAAGCTAGGCAGCATAAGAGTGGTCATTCCCTCTCCCCCTTGAGACTCTGGTTTCACCAGCTGTAGTTACAATATTCACACCCATGGCTTCTTGAACCTCCCACCTTGGATTCTGGGGTGTGACCCATTTCTTCAGGGATTTGGGCCTGTGTCCAAATTAAGACATGAGAGCTTATGGCAAGGTTATTGGTTATGTAGCCTCACATGCCAACATTTTTACTGCAGCATTCTTCAGCCTGCTCTTGTAGGAATCATTGTGCCCACCTGCACTGAAGTGCATGCTCTAAGTGGTCACCAAAACGTCTTGCAATGCTCTGTTGGCATCCATGGCAGTACTGGCAGAGTTGCTCCACCTCTGCAGGGATGTGGCAAGGGAGATTTATGAAGTCTTGCTTGAGCACAGCAAGAATTTTCTTTGGGCTGCTACTCTGGAGGCAGAGTCTCTCTTTGGAGGTCTCATTCCCTTCATGACTTCCTAAAACCTGTTGGACCAACAACACAAGTCCCCCGTATCAGCTCCTGATTAGTCAAAACTAGCTAGGAAGCATGGTCAGCCTGACCATCTGCTAGGATCTGACAGCTCTGTTCATAAACAGAGAACACTGGCTTCAGTTCCAGGAGTGCTCTCCTCTGGCAAGGACCCTCATGCAATTCTACCAGATGAATTGGGTGTAATTAAAGGAAGAGATGCACTCCCTTCTCCAGAAGGGCACAGTTGATGAGCAGTCTTCTGCTTTCCACTCCCAGATCGTCCTTGTTTCCAAAAAGGTAAAAAGCTTTGGCTTATCATAGACTGTTGCACTGTAACCAAGTTTCTTATGGAAGAACCTTTCAGGATTGAGACCACCACCTCATTTAGGCTTTCCAAAAGACCCAGCAACTGGGCAGTCTCCATCAACCTCCTGGATGCATAACTTGAGATCTCTATATTTCCTTCTCACAGAAAGTTACCTCCAGTTCTGCTTGGATGGGGTAGTCTTCCAGTATTACACTCTTCCATTTTTCCTAAATTTTCCACCCAGTGTTCAGCAGGGCAGTGTGAAGAGTAACTGGCCATCTAAGGTCATTGGGGATCCCTGTGATCCAGTATTTTGAAGACTGATTGATCTACGATGGCTCTCAGACATGATCTTCCATGCAGCTGTTTCACAGAGACCTGGCTGTGCCAGTTATCCAACCTAGAAAAAATTGGAGCTTGTCCCATCTGAGGATTTTATACATGGGACGAATATCCTCATAACTGGATTATTATTCCCTGTTCAGTTTAAAGAGTGGACACAATCCTGACCTGATAAAGGCACCAAGTGTCATTACCTGATTATCAGGATCTTTCTTATCAGAGTACCTTGAACTCTGTAGTGGACCTGGTTCCCCTAGGAAGACTGCACTTGCACCCCTCCCTTCCAGTTTTATATTTTGGCAAACTGGTACCATACAGAGACCCCATAATGGCTCAGGTTTCTCTTGGACCAGACTTTAAAAAACTCAGCACCAGTTTTGGGTTGTAACCCTCCATGCATCCACAAGACAAAGGAGTGAGTTTCATGCCCAGTCTATTGAGCAAAGGTTGCCTCAGGTTCAGTGTCAGTTTCAAATCGGTATATCTCCTTTGCCAGCCCAGTGTTTTAGCCATATACGAGGTACAGCTACACTCATATAGAGATCCCTAGTCATATCTATGCTAGGGATGAAGAAGATTGACTTTTATTTCCAGTTAGGGCATTAAGATTTCTGTTTGGCTGCTTCTAAATGGAAAATAAAGGGTTGGAAGTATCTTTAATAGCTCTACTGACATCTCAGTACTCATTGTTTCTAGGTGGATTGTATAAAAAATGATCAAGAGTGGATATCTTTTTCTGCCTTCATTCCTTGGCATACCAAGAGGCATTTATTCTCTAGGGTCCTTAGTCACAGCACAAAATAGTGGCTAAAATGGATCCTATCTTAACAATAGTGGACGTTCCCACAGTAAAGGCAGACCTACCAACCCTTATGACTTTGCCATGAGACTTGTGATTTGGATTCAGTTTTCATGGTTTCCAAGTTAAATTCAGTACAGTTGGTCAGGGAACCAGATTAACTTTACAGGAGTACCTCAAAAGCTTTAAACTGAATGGATTTTGTGACTCAAAACATTTGTATGATCAAGTTGTTGCTTATTAGAATTTTCTAAAAATGGTGTCAAACAAGCGATACATTTTCAGGATGAAATGGATAATAAGCCTCTTAAATGTTGTAAGTCAGTAGGGAAGAACTCAAAGGAATATTCTGCTTCTTTATGTAGAAAGGAGGAAGCACAACAGTTTCATTTAAGGGAAATGTGATGGTGAGTAAGTCTTTTGGCAGGAAAGATGTGTGCCATTGCCATGTGAAATTTAAATTTTTTTAAAAAGGGTTCAAGTCAAGAGAGAGCATGCAGACATTGAGCTTTATAGAGTTTGGAAGTGCAGTTTATAAAACTGTACTGGAGATAATTAAGGTCCAAATATACTTTACAAACTTTTTAGTTGAAGACAGTGTTTGCTGTCACTGCATCAGTCTTGAATCACACTTCTGGACTTCAGCATTAACAGTACATATACTCACAATCCCACAGTGGTCAATCAGATGTACATGTATGTACTCACATTCTTGCAGTGGTCAGTCAGGAAGAAAATGTACACACAGCCCTGCAGTGTGCAATTAGGAACTACATGTACTCACATTACTGTAATGAGCAATTAAGAGGTACATGTACTCAGTCTTGCAATGGTCAGTCAGGAAGTACATGTACTCAAATTCCTGTAATGGGCAATTAGGAAGTACATGTACTTAACAGTCCTGCAATAATCAGTCAAGAAGTACATGTACTCACAGTCCTGCAATGGTCAATCAGATGTACATGTACTTGTTGTTCATGTGTTCTTTGGCAAAAATGTTTTAAATTTGTATACATTCCAACTTCTTAAAAAGGATAATCATGTCGAAATGTAACAAGTTAACAACTAATGTGATAATTAAACAATATTTGCTTGATATTCAGGAACAGTTTTGCAGTACAGTATGTATCATGTGGACTGGAAGAATGTACTGTACTAAAATTAGTTGTTCTCACTAAAAAAAAGTTAAGTGTACAAGTTTAATTCCAGCCACGAATATTGAAATGATAATGCTTATTCTCCTTGAATTTGGTAATATTTAACTGTCAGATGACCAGACAAGAAACTATAAATGTATTCTTTTGAGCTGTTTGCAAAAGAATAAAGCAGCATTCGGCTTTGTGGAAACTAGGTAAAAGCATTATGAATTGAATAGGTGACCCACCCCTTCTTTCTCTCTTGCTTATGTTTTTTGCTTGCCCCCATGGACAAGTACCTCACAAACTTGAACGTAATTTCCCAAGTCAAATTTGAAAGGCAAATAAATGTGTCCAGTTCTGCAAAAGTCCATAAATGTTAAGCCATAATTACATGTTTCAAATGTTAAGCCATAATTACATGTTTCAAAGAAATTGTGTGTAATGTGTTCTGAGCTTGGTGACAGAGTTCCATTTTTTGTTTGCTTTAATTTTCGAGAGGAGTTGAGTTTTGTCCCATTCTTTTATTTTGCAGTTTTTGAATATTGATTCAAGCGTGTGCTTTTAACTGTTCTTTACAGGCACAATGCTTGAAAATCCATTGCAAGGAAGATTTGGACATGTAGCCACAGTTGCCTACGACAATATGCTTCTGGTGGTGGGTGGATTCTCAGGATATGTACGTGGTGATTTCAAGGCCTTCAAGTTTCCAGCATCCATTGTACCTCCACTGGTAAGGACATTCTTAATATTGTGTTTACCATTTTTCCTAATGACTGTTGATCTTGTTGTGATGCAGCATTCCTCTATTCACTCAATGGTTCTGAAAAAAATTCATTAAGAATTAAATTGCACCTATCAGGTGTCATTTGTACCAGATAAACTACTGGTTTTGTGAGATTGAGGGGTGGCGGTGGTAAAATCCTTATTGGTTCAGCAAGCCCATCAGCTTATAAAACTTGTTTCTTAGCAACACTTGGTACCTAATGAGTTTGATTTGTGTTCGTGTGCGACATCATTCATGCAGATTTGTCAGTCTAGCTAATAAAATTAAATGATGATCGTCTTCTTGATTTTTGATCACTCCTTGTGCACATAATTTTCCCCCACAGGAGCCACAGCACTTTTATTCAGAAGTTTCAGTTACATGTTCAAGTTAGCACATGCTTTCAAACTTGTAATGGCAATGTTTTAAAAATACCGTTGATGTAAAAATATGTCATTGTATTATAATTTTGATGCTTGTTAAATGAGTGTCAAATTTCAGGTGTGGAGAGAAGTGTCTGGAAAGAATTAGAAAAGAAAATATTTCATTATAGACATTGAGAGAAATTAATCACTTTTTAAACATTTTTTAGCATGTAAAAGTCACAATCATTTTGTTTTGAGCAAAATGAAACCTGTAACATTCATTAGTATTAAGAAAATTTAATCTGATTACAGTATTTTAGACTAGGTCCAGGACAATTGTCCTGGAGCATATCCTACAGTACACACATTGTGGACTACAGAAAATCCAAATTTCCATGGTGGAAATAAATCCGTCCATGCTGTCTTCCATAGAGGCATCACAATATTGAGTTTCAGATCCTGAGTCTTGCAGATAGCCATATTAGGGGAGGGTCAGGTTCAAAAGTCTAAAAGTCATATGTGCAGAAACGCAGATATTCATTACAACTCTGATCATTTGTTTAATTTTTTTGTTGTTTGTTATTATTGATATATGTATAAATCAAAGATGTAAACATGTGTCTGGATGCATGGCATGTTTATTGGGACATGTGCACACATTAATAATCTAACTATATGTGTGCTGGTGTTGTTGTTGTTGTTGTTGTTATAGGGTTTAATGCCATTTTTCAGCACAAGATAGGCTATACATGGCGGCCAGTATTAATGGTGGAGGAAGAACCCGGGAGAACCTGGAACCACCAACCCACGAGAAGCTACCGGCAAGCTTTCTCACATAACTACATTGGCCAAGCCCGAGACTCGAACCCACGCAGACAGAGGTGAGATGGCAGTGATCCGTAACGGTGAGTGCTTTAGA
The DNA here is from genome assembly GCA_016617855.1 of Megalonaias nervosa. NCBI lineage: Eukaryota > Metazoa > Mollusca > Bivalvia > Unionida > Unionidae > Megalonaias > Megalonaias nervosa. The sequence goes on along the minus strand of JAECUM010003920.1, from coordinate 150,043 downwards.
CCACTCGGCCACTCGGGGCCCCGTGTGCTGGTGTAAGGTGTGGTTAATCATCATATTATTTGTGATAATACTGAAAGTTGATGTGGTTTAATTGACATAAGCTGGTGTAGTATTGTAACTCTGTAGCTGTACTACTTTCACCAGGTGCAGATTATTTCAACTCCTCAAACATGAGTAAATTAACCTGGCCATTTTGTAGATTACTGTGTATATTCATCTTTATCCCCAAAGAGTCTGCAGCAGCTGGAAACTCCATCGGTTGTAAATCAATCAAAGTATAGCTTGGGCCTGACTCCACCTGTAATACCAAGGTATCATACAGTGTAGTGAGGTGTAAATCAGTGGCTGCTACATAGTTATGTGCAAGAAATAGTTCACCATGTAAATACTTTATCTTATTTAAATTCATAACTTGCTTGGAATTCTTCAACTATATTTGAAATATTTTCTAATGTACAGTTGTATGATTTCTTTCAGGCTGATGCAGGTAAGCAAGTCCAGTATTGTGCAAACTACAGCCAAGAGTCATGTCAAGACAATCCAGAATGCATGTGGTGTGATGAATATGGAGTCAACAAGCAGACCAAAATCTGCATACATCGCAGCCAGGCAGTAGAAAAGGTTATAATTGCTCATCTTTAAGTAAAACTAACGGGGAAAATAAAAGAATAAGAAAATGATTCACTTTCTCTTTTTTTCTTTTGTTAACGAGAAGTATATAAATGCATATCCTGAACTATACTGTCAACTTGTGCAAAACTACTTTAACCCTCAAAGATAAATTTTAGTTAACCTTACTCTGAGTTAGATATATTTGTCTTTCGTTTGATAAATGCAAATATTGTACTTGAATTATGATGCACAGTATAAATTTCTTGAGCTTTAATTTTAGTTTGAAAGTATAAAGGAAATGATCTTCATGGCTTGTTTTCATCTTTATTGCAAGAGTCAGTCAATAGTACTACCAACTTTGGTTAAAATTGCTGAAATGGCCTCGTATTTTTATTTAGCTCTGACCAGAAGAGCTTACAGGATGGTCAATCATTCATCCATCATCTGTCATCCAGTGTCTATCTGTCCATTAGTACAAGTTTGTTGTTAGTACTATTCTTAAACTACTTGGAAACCTGCCATGAAACTTTACACACACATGCATCCCATGGTGTGGTTGAAGATAGATATCTAATATGGCAAATACTGTGGCTATCGTAAAAATCTGAATAGATGGTCATTTCTGTATGGGGTTTTCACCAAAAGACTTACTGTGATCTTTAGTTGATCCTAAATGAAAATGGTACATATCTGATGTCCAGTATAACCACCACAGTGGCCATCTTAGAAATCTTGTTTTTACTTCTGAATGAAAAGCAATATTGCCATGGAGTTGTCACTTGAAGATTTCTTATGATGTCTAGGTGGTTCTAACTGAAAATTGTGCTGATCTGATGTCCAGTATGGCCACTGCAGTGGTCGTCTTGAAAATATTATCATTAGTCTTAATAGATGGTCATATCAACATGGGTTTTTTACTAAACAAGTTTTTATGCTGTCTTTTTGGTTCTAAATGAAAATGGTGCTATCAGACATTCAAGGAGACTGCCACAGTGGCCTTTTTGAACATCTTATCATTACTCCTGAATGAAGGATCATTTCAGCAATTTGTTTTCACTGAAAGATTTCTTATGATGTCGAATTGATCAGAAATAGAAATGGTGCCGAAGTGACTTCTTATATGGCTGCCACTAAGATTGTCTTGAATTTTGTTGTCACTACCAGTTCTAGATGACTGGTAATATCAACATTTCACTAAAAGACTTCTTATGATGTGTAGTTGGATCTAGACGGAAATGGTGCCAATCAGACATCCAATATGGCCATTGTGACACCCATTTTGAAAATGTTTATAACATTGCTCCTTAATGGTGCCAATCTGACATACAAAAATATGTCCACCACAGCAGCTAATTTGTTGGAGATGGGGTTAGCACTTAGCAGTTAAAAGATAAAAATGATGTTATCTTGAATTCCTAAAAATTCTTTTTCAGTCATTGAAGCATCAGTCCCTTTGGAGAATATTATCTGAAATGATAAAATGACAGGTACATAGAATATCTCGGAGGATTTATAATTTAAAAGTTAAAAAACCAAAGTCATGGACCAGAAGATCATTTATAATTTTAAAAAAAATTGATCTGATGTTTAATATTAATAAGGAAAAGGGTCGGAAGGAGGTCCAAAATTAAAATAACTACAGTTAGCTTATGAAGATGATAATTGCAAAGATACTTATGTTAACTGTTGATTATGAAAGATGGCAATTTGAACATGGTTTTCCTTTCACTACCATCAGCAATGCTACCAGAATCCTTATCAAAGAAATAAATCCCCTTGCCCTGGGATCTGTGCATTCTTGGTGTCCTGTGTAGAATGCCTTAGTCAGGGAAGGATGGTCACTCTTACCAACTCATCATCCAAGCTCCGATTTTACAAGCAACAGTGTAGCTGGTGTGTCAAGGAACAAGAATGCCAAGTCAAGACAGGTTAAACATTTTATTTCGATTTATTTATGTTCACCCTGCCAGTTTTCCTGATTTTTCTAACGGCACACACACACACACACACACACACACACACACACACACACACACACACACACACACACACACACACACACACACACACACACACACACACACAGTGGTCCCCCTCTTGAACAGCCCCCTTGACCAGTGGCCACCCGCTTTTTATGACCAGAATCCCTTGGCACCAACGAGTTTGTGTTCAGAAGTACCCCTCAAGAATGGACACCCTCTAATGCAATCAGTGGCCAGCATATTAGTACAAAAATGTAAAAGTGGCCATATTTTATTTTAAATTTGTCCAGTACGAAAAATAAATTCATATGATAAGGTGAGTAATCAGATTATCTCTAACGATATCTGTCTCCCGATGTCAGGTTTACTGAGTTTCCATTACTGAAAAAAAGTGTTGGCGAAAGTACATGTAACATTATTACATGATCTATAAGAGCCAACATTTACAGGAAATGGGCTCAACAGTGTTGTGAGGCATTTGGGCTTCACACATCTGTCGAGTTCTTCTCTTTGATGATTAAAACCGGATGTAATTGTCAAGATCAAAGCATAAGTTAAATTAAGATTTTGTGGATTAACACACACACAGAAATTAACCTTGAACAAAACAGGGTACTAGAGAAAGACTAAAAAGTCATATGACAGTACATGTATCACTTCGTTTATATAGAAGGCATTTTGTCCACTCTATAAAAGTTTTGGCTGCATAATTAAATTGCAGTATGTAGCAACATAGGAATAAATCATTACAAAATGTTAACATATCATCCATATCATCACATGAATGGAGACATATTACTTTTTAAAAAAAAAGCCCAATTTTTTCAAGTCGATGACTTGGGGGAGGGGGTACTTGCCGAACAATTTTATGCTGAAAGGACTTGAATAAACAACATCATAACAGATAAGGAGAATATTCAGCAACAGTGGTAAAATGGAGCAAATAGAAAGAGAATTATGTATGTACCAATATTTAAATGACGTTTTTAAATGGTTTTGCAATGTGCATGACAACAATACCCCATTCACGTTTCACGCTTACGTCAAGAATAGAAATTATTATTATTAATGTTCATGATCATTCAATGAAATTTACAAATGCAGATTAGTTAAAGTGAGTGCTGAATATGAATAATTTTTCAGTATATTTTGTGTTTGTATTCATTGTTCTAATCTATATGGATTTTGCCCTTTGTGACAAGAATTTTGACCAGAAATTAGAAATAGATGTATCTTTCACATACATGCTGTAATTCTATAGGTTACACTTTTTTTGCCTAAATTATGCTTTTTTGCCACTTATGGAATAATTATGTGTTTACCTCGGGGGTGGGGGGGGTGGGATGGCATTTATGTGCATGAGGGCAATCAGCAAGAAATCGGAATCAGTTACTCATGCTATGTCAGTTACTTGGCAAAGGAAAATATTGCTTCTCTAAAACATGGCTCATTGCTGGATTCTGTTGACTTTCTGGATGTTGGCAACCTGTGGTCGGGAGGAAATGCAGCATATTTGTTAATGGCTTCTGTAGAGGAATTTTTGGACAGTTTTTTAAGGTTGGCCAGAGGAGTGACACTATTTGCAGTCCATGGATTGATTGTCTAGTGGTTAGTGGGCAGATAAATACAGTTATTAGAAAAAACAAGACTTTGATTTCAGTTTTAAGTGTTATACTACAATAAAAAAGACGTGATTTGCCTTTAATGCACTTATTATACATGCTATTGCTCCTTTGAATCTATTGAAGTTAATTTTTTTACAACATACTGGAAGGGCCCCTCCCCCTTTATGGCTATGTTGGCCCTACTTTTGAGGTTCAGTGGGGGCAAGTACCCACATTTATCATATCCTAGATGCAACCCTTTTAAATGCATTGTGAAGGTATTTCATAATCCTTCTCTTGAAGTTTCACTATGTCATCAAAATATAAAGTATTTAAATTTATACCATTCTCTTTGCAAAAATTCAGATTTTCTTAAGAAAGTTTGGTTTCATTGAAAGTGTCTACTTGTCCAGTGACTAAGGTAAGGTCCCATGATTCATACAAGATTTACTTGATTCTAGGTTAACAAATATCTTTTGTTGTTAAGATTTTACTGATGTTTTTCAGATCCTCAGGGAACATGTCTGAGACCCAATTTAACCAAGTCAGGCAAGGAGGGCTGGTGGGGAGGTTTGAGTGCCAGTCTATTGAATCTTGATCAGTGTCCTTCAGAAGATTATCCAGCTGGTCTACACTCTGTCACCTATCATGCTCCCATGAATCTCTCTCACCCTGACAAGGTAACAATCTTGATTTGTTATATCTTGTGACCATTCTTCTCCATGACATTCATAACTCTTCAGTAAAATTAGTAGAAACTGTATTTAAGTTTTCTGTTGCTGAAGTATGCCAAATACCGCATAGAGTTTGGATAATTATCTTAATTGTCTTAAATCAAGAGCTTCTAGTGGTGGCAAGTCAACGAAATACATCAAATGACTGAGTTATTGAGAAAAGGTACCAGATGGATTAATTTCCATGACCACAGAAGATCTTGTCATTTCAAGTTCTGACAGATTTTATTTGTTCTTTAAATCTTCAGAGGTTATAGATAGTTGTATAATCCGCCAAATACATTAACAGAATTTAATATTAGGAATCAATTAGGCACACCTCCAGAATCCAACCTTTGTGGAAAAATGTCTTACCCATCTATATACTTTACAGATTATGGAAAGTAACTCATGCAGGATATAATTGAATCCCCTTATCAATGATTGGTGGCTACCCATAAAATCTCATATTTTTCAGTTTAAACATTCACTCATGTGTCAGTATATCTCTTGAAATCTGTTGGATTTCTTAGAAGTATCAATCATCCTTGTGCAAGGCAGTACTGTTTATGCGAATGGGTGGTTTTATGAACATTGATTTTTCATAAAAGACTTCTTGTGATGAGTAGTGGTTTTAATTGAAAATGGTTTCTGATCTAACATCCAGTATGGGTGCCACATTGGCATTCTTGAAAATCTTATTTTCACCTCTGCTCCAGTTATGATCATATCAACTTGCATTTTTCACTGAAAGCCTTAATATCATTTCTAGTTTGCCCTTAATGAAAATAATGCCAATCTGAAATCCATTATGGCTGCCACAGTGGCCATTCTGGAAAATTTTATTTTTGCTACTTTTCCTGAATGAATGGCAGTATATCAACTTGGAGTTTTCACTTAAAGGCTCTTAATGATACCTGTAATTCTTAGTGAAAATGGTGCTTATCTGAAATTTTGTTATTGCTACTCCTTCTGGATGGATGGTTGTATTGACATGGAATTTGCATTAAAAGACTTTTTATGATGTCTGGTTCATCATAAATGAAAATGGTGCCCCTCAAACATCCAATTTGGTCTTTATGGCATCCATCTTGAAATCTTGTCAACTTCTGAATGGATCGACAAACTAAAAAAAAGCTGTTATGTCTGCTTGGTACTAAATGAAAATAGTGCTGAATTGACCTCCAACATGGCTACCAAATCTTGTTACTTTTCTCAGAAACGGATGGCCAGAACCACATGATGTTTTCACCAAAAGCCATTTTATCATGTTGGATTAGCCCTAAATGAAAATGATGCTGATGATCTGACATTCAATATGGACAATGTGGTTTATTACTGGAATGGATAATCATAATGTCCTGATGTTTTGATTTAAATATTTTTTATGATATCTAGCTAGTCATAAATGAAAACTTGAACCTAAAAATTAGATTTTTTTAAACAAATAAAGTATGTTGAAGTTTGTAAAGAATATCACAGATGGTTTCACTATTCAGCAGCTAATAAACACACAAAGGACATATCTGGGATTCTTTGAAAATCTTCTTGGGTAGTGGCACATCTGTCATTTTGAAGGACTGTTATTATAATAGTGTTTTAGAAGAGTTGCCATAGTTACTGTTTCTGTTGTTGATATGGTATATAGACAGGAAAAACAAATTTTTAAAAAATCTGGATTCATAGGAAACAAGTTAATTCCTAATGTTATTTTAATCAGGTAGGGTAGTATTCTTTGAGAAAGATAATTTGTGATAAAAATTTTCATTTTAATGAAACTTCAAATCATGAAATTTAAACTACAGTAGTTGTTTTTATTATCTGACAGTTATCACCAGTAGAAATCATTTTTTATCCCAGATGGCAGTTATCATTAGTAGAAATAATTTTTATCACAGTTGGCAGTTATCACAGTCAAAATCATTTTTATCACAGATGGCAGTTATCATTAGCAGAAATCTTGTTTATCACAGATGGCAGTTATCATTAGTAGAAATCATGTTTATCACAGATGGTAGTTATCATTAGTAGAAATCATGTTTATCACAGATGGTAGTTATCATTAGTAGAAATCTTGTTTATCACAGATGGCAGTTATCATTAGTGTAAATCATTTTTATCACAGATGGCATAGCTGCCAACTGTCCTGTTTTTTCTGTATTTGTCCTGTATTTTGGACCTGAATACGGGTGTACGTTTGTTTTGCCAAAAATACGTTTTTTAATTTTAAAAAAAATAATAAAAAATTTCCTTGCAATTTTCAGTTTAGAATGGGCACCCGGTTCCATTCTGATAGAAATGTATCGCATGTATATAGGAATACAGTTCTACAATATGATTGGTTCATTCGAAATCGAGGCTACCATGCCTGTCTTTATCTGCCATATTGGATTTCGCAAACAGTTACCGCTACCACAGTGTCTCATCTTCGTAATATTCAACTTCATGTTGAATAGGAAAGCAGAATATTCAGAATTTTCACCAGAAAAGACAAGAAAACAGAATTGAAAGGACAATTGTGCCGTCTTGTTTAGATTTGTGAAATCATCTAGTAAAGGAGAAGACTTTACGTTTTGGAAATTGTGTAATGTGATTTCGCTATTGGGCATGGAGGTGCACATGAAATACAAGAGCACGAAAAGCAAATAAACATCAGCTTGCTGCTTCATCATAGACAACTCAGCCTGAACTTGGATGTATATAAATACCAGAGAGAACCTTGATGTAATTCGATCGAAATTCGGTTATTAAATTTCTTTTAGAAATGAACCTTCCTCTTTCAGTTACTAGTGTTGCTGGCGAATTATTTTGCACGCGTTTTCCAGACAGTAAAATTGCAAAGGATTACTCGTATGCTTGAATGAAAACAGTTCAGTAAGAAAATCAAACAGAATTGAGATTATCAGTGAAAGTTGGTACATTGGAATCGATAATAATTGAAAAAAAATTAGGTGTGGAAAAGGCTCCTATAAACAGCCTGTGTCTGAGTGTGTTGCACTCTTGCACCTTCTGAATGGGCACCCGAGTGGAACAGGGTGCCCGTCCAGAAGGTGCAAGTGTGCAACACATGCATCTTTGACATTAAATAATTATGTAAGGCACTGTCCTACCTTACTGATGGTTTTATATGTTGTAAGTAGTTACATTTGCATTAAAATTTTTAAAAATCAGTATTTGGTCCTGAAAATCAGTATTTTTGTCATAAGCATTCAGTATTTTTGTACTTGGGGGTTGGCAGCTATAAGATGGTAGTTATCATTAGTAGAAATCATTTTTTATCACAGATGGCAGTTATCATTAGTAGAAATCATTTTATCACAGATGGCAGTTATCATTAGTAGAAATCATTTTTATCACAGATGGCAGTTGTCTTTAGTAGAAATCATTTTTATCACAGATGGTAATCATTAGTAGAAGTCATTTTTATCACAGATGGTAGTTATCATTAGTAGAAATAATTTTTATCACAGATGGTAGTTGTCATTTGTAGAATTCATTTTTATCACAGATGGCAGTTATTAATAGAAGTCATTTTTATCCCAGATGGCAGTTATGATTAGTAGAAATCATTTTTAACACATGTGGAATGTGATCTATGTTGGCAACATTTCAGGTTAAGATCATTCACAACAGTTCTGACCAAGTCATGTACAATGCACTGCATCCACATCCTGGTTACACAGCCACTCGCTGGATGGGATTTATTTACCCACTGGATATGAGGCCCAAAGATAGCATCATGTTCACCATTAAATTGAAGACCTCCAATGCCACCACATTTTTTAATTTGAGTCGGGACTATACAAGGGAGAGACAGGTGGGTTTGAACAGTGCTGTGAGTTATCACATTTTCTTGCCCGTGAAGTGCGAGATATTGGTATCACTTTCATTGGGCAGTGGCCAGTGTATCATCAACAGAAGGATCTGGTATAAAGAATTTAAAAATGGTGTCTTCTGCATGAATTGCATTGTTAATTTTAGACTTGCTGATATTATTACTATATGCATAGAGATTTTAACCCTGTTCCTGTCTTGCCTGCTTAAGTTAGTTGGGTTTATAAAATCAACACTTACTTTAATGCATAGCTAGAAATACCAGGATCATTATATTATGAAGTCATCAATATGATGCTGATTTTTACCTACATGTATTGTAGCACTTTGAATTTGGTAATTTCTGTCTCTTATTAGAGAGAATAAAATAACCATATACAACTTTAATAACTGCAGTAACAGTCATGTAAAAAAATAAATTGAATAAAAGGATTGAGAATTTTTGGAAATTTTTACTGCTCATGCTTTCTGGTGTATAAAACTGATGTGATGTTGATAATTGTGTCATACTGAAAGGTTCACTCGTCCACATAAACTTTTCATTGTGCATTTGGTAAGAGGCATCTAGGACCTTCAACCTGTGCAAATTTGACAAATTTTAGCTCTCAATCAGCTGATACTTTATAGTCAATAAGTGATAGGGTACTTTATGGGCAATAAGTGACAGGGTACTTTATGGGCAATAAGTGACAGGGTACTTTATGGGCAATTAGTGACAGGGTACTTTTTGGGCAATAAGTGATAGGGTACTTCATATACTTCTGTTGTAATTGATGCTAGTTTTGGGCTTTAATGCCATTTCTCAGCAGACAAGTAGACCATATATGAAAGCCAGTTGGTGGAGGAAGAACCCGTGAAAACCCAAGTAAAAGCTACTGGCAGCTTTCTCACATACAAATTGGTCGAGCCTGAGACTTGAACCCATGCAGACGTAGGTCAGATGGCAGTGATCGGTTGAGGTGAACACTTCAGACCAATTGGCCACCTGGGGCCCTCTTATACCATATATACTTGCTTACAAGTCGAGTCAAACTGCAAACAGCAAAGATCCTGATCGCCATAGCATAATGCACTTGTAGATCAGGGTCTGTGTTGTTTGATATACTGATTACTACTAACAAACTACACAGACCCAGATCTGCTGGTGCATTATGCGATGGCAGATCTAGGTCTGTGCAGTTTGCAGTTGGACTCGTAAGTATATACGGTACTTTTGCATGCATTTTCTTTTATGGGGATGGGGATATGTATATATATATATTCAGTTTTAGAATAGTGCAAGAAAATAAACATCAACCTATTAGCTGTGTAGTTGTTATGGATTGCTTGAACCCTTGTTATGTAAAAGTATCAATCTTTGAAAATGTTAAATACCCTAACATTTCCAAAAGTCATCCTTGAGCAGAAAGCTGCACCATTATAATGCTGTTCAGTGATGGGACACCTCCATCAGTGAACCCTTGTTTCCTATGTTGGCACTGATAGTTAAAAGGTGGCAGTTGACCTCTCCAGTGGCATAATTGGTTAGAGCATCTGCCTCGGATGTGGGAGGTCATGGGTTCTAACCCTGACCGAGTCCCACCAAAGACAAAATGGTGCTAGCAGCTGCCTCGCTTGGCGCTTATCATTAAGAGGTTGGTGTTAGGACTGGTTGGGTTAGGTGTTAGGACTGGTTGGCCTGGTGTCAGGATAATGTGACTGGGTGGGACATCATGCTACATGTCTGTGGCATGATGCCCCAGTGCTAGATACCACTATAAGCTGCCACACTGCAGTCATAATAGCAATATGACTGAGAAATTGTTAAATCTACATTAAAAATCCAAGTCACACACACATACGTGCACACACACACGCATACACAGAGGTGACAGTTAATTCCCTTTGAAACAACAAACTTAGAGATGGAAAGTTAGTTAAAATTCATATGAAGCATTTTATGGTATGATATAATTTCCATTTTTTGATTACATAATTTCATTTGGTCCTTGATTATCTGTAGTTAACCGCACTTGCAGCCTTGTAATAGTATCTGCTGGGAAGAAATATATTGTAGAAATTGTCTGCATCTTTGAAGAACATAAAACATGTTCAATCTTTTCAGGAGACTGTTGCATTCATTACTGCATCCTTACAACAGTCGATTAAAGCAGAGCGGGCGGACAAGTCGGCATTGTTTAATTCTTCCAATGCAGACCGCAGCTACAAATACTACATGGAACTAAATGCCAAACTCCTTGACAAAGTCCATACCCGTCAAGAAACTTTGACATGTACAAATAGCCTTTTCTGGAATGGTGGTGAGAAGAGGGACCAACTTTTCTATTATGAATTTCTGGAGCCATTCAACCTCGGCATGTGTTACACTCATGATAATTGCATGGCCTGCATGACTGACACAGCTTGTGGATGGTGTGCCGGGCAGTCACAGTGTGTGCGTAGAACTTCTTACGTGAATGACAACAGTACATGTTTTACTGGTGTTGGCACAGAGCTCTTAATAACAGATCCGGAATTCTGTCCTGTATGTTCAGATTATGTGGATTGTGTGGAATGTATGCAGGTGAGTGACAAAGACATCCTTTGATTGTTTTGTTTTGTAAGAACTTTTTTGCAGTTTTAATTGTGGATTTTTTTTGTGTTGCTTTTATGTTTTACTGCTCCTGTACATACTACAGTATAAGTATTGTGCCAAATCATTTTGACCATGCGTCTTTGTGCAAATAACTATGTATAGATACATCTGTGCTATTAAATTTGAGAATGTTGGAATGGTTTAATTGTTTAGCATGTGAGACATATATATATATATATGTATATATATATATATATATATATATATACTTTATTGACATAATGCTTAAATTAAGGACTGGCACTACAATAGCAGAATGTATGAAAATATGATTATTGCCTTCAAACTCGGGATATTGGCTTAGCCTGGTTTGGTCTGGATCAGGGTTTTCTTGTTGGACTTGGTGGACTTGTGAGAGAACCAGTCAGACTGTACAAGGGGTCCCTCAGATGCTTCAACCCTTAAAGTTCTATACAGTTAGTATAAGATCCCTATGTGCACAGTTTTTTGAGAAATGAAATGAAAATTGTTTTTACATTGCATCTAATGTAATTATTATAGAGACATAAACACTATATTGAAATTTTTTGCTTAGGTCTAAACATTACTAAAAGCATCATGTCAACCAAGTAACTTTATCAGAATTGCATTTTACAGGTAAAATGAGAAATTATCTTTGTATTTTCATCTGTATGTTTGTTTTTTATTTAATGAAAAAGTTCAGATGTGTTTGAAAAATACTTCATTCATTAGTGTCTGAATCATCTACGTGTGTGTCTGTTGTAACCATATATCCATGTTGTGAAAGGTGTTGAATAGGTAACAGTTAATTGACATACATTCTAGGAACACTACAGGTAAGTTCATCTCATAAAATCTGTAATAGATGATCACAAAATTTTGTAGTTCTATTTATTTATTCTAGTATATGTATGCCAACTGATGTCCACTTGTGAACTTAGTCACATGTTGAGTTCATTAACAGTTCAGGTGTTGATAGCTAATTTCTTCTAAATAACAGTTTGAATGATTAGAATGGTATTTTCAATACTGCATCTCTTACGTTTGTTGTAGACATTCTGAACATCAAGTTCATTCATTCGTTTGTTTGAACGTTTCATTTGAGACGCAGTAAACTCGTCCACATCATTCACTGTATCATCTCTAAATTCAAATATATGAAACAACAACTTTGGTTCATTAACAAACAAATCTAATAAACCAAAAGCTAAAGCGTTTGCGATATAAGCATACATTGTTTACAGTTAGGGTAGTTCCTAATACACAAAACTTTTTTTAGACACGCATGTCATGCAATAAGAAGGCATTAAGAATTAAAAAATAATGCTTGATTCTGACAATGTAAAGTTATTGGGGAATAAAAAGAGCATATAATAATCTGTTTTTTTTGTGATGTTGAGACTGTGTGGACATACTTGTCCTGCGACTTTCACCAATGCCACACCTCCTTCACATGCCGAATAATGCATGCAGTCGGAAAACAAACCAGAGAAAACTCATGATCGATGACAGTAGAACAATGGTTATTCACAATACACCCCATTGATATCATGTGAGTCACAGATGTTACTAGTCTGTGCTCTTAAAATAAGTAACAGATGAGTGAAAAGCAACAAGCTTTGTAAAATCCAACAAATAATTTATTTCCCTAAAGTAAAAAAGTGAAAATGAAAAATAGAACTTATGATATTGTGAATTAAATCCCAAAATAATCCTTGAATTACAGACACAAGTCCTAATAATTTTAAAGTTCTGAATAAACTTTAGTAGCATCCAAATTAAGTCCAGTGCTGAAGTGTTGATGTGTCTGTGATGACCTGTATAATGCTTGTGTGCCAACAGTCTTTTGTTGAAATGGTAATATAATTCCAGGTTTGAATGTACTATTAAATCCCAGTGAATGTCTTTGTCCAAGAATATTATTTTTTATGAGCACTCTCTATTTCCAGAGAATACAATCACTGAATTAAATAATTTGAAGAAATTAATTCCAGCCCAAATGAACACTGAACACAACATTAATACAAATTTGCTCTGCTACATCTTAAGCACAAAAGAGTATTCTTTACAGTGACAAGATTATATTGTCCTCTACTTGACCTCAGGTCACAATTAACATTTTCTAAAAAAATCCATTACCTAATGGAAAATAACCTTCTAGAAAGTTCTCAGTGTTTACAAAATAAAATGTTAGTTATTATTAGAAAGTCTGTTACTAAACTTATAATATATAACCTGGACAATATCAGGAACAACAGGTAAATGGTAGGGGAATCCCAATAACCTAGACCCAGACCCAAATAAAGATATTTACATGTACTTCTGTTAATAATGATTCTGATAATAAATCCATACATATAGAGTGTGTGTGTGTGATTTGGATTTGTAACGTAGCTTTAACAATTTTTCAGTCATATCGATATGATGTCTGCAGTGTGGCAGTTTATAGTGATGTCTAGCACAGGGGCATTGTGTCGCAGACATGTAGAATGATGTCCCACCCAGTCGCATTATCCTCAAACCACTAGGCCACCAGAGAGAACAATTTAGCTATGTATTAGTTGTTTACATAATAAAATAAAAATAAAAAAAATAATTCAGGCCAAGTAGAAAATAAACTTTATTTTGGACAAGGTAAAGTCCAACATACGATGTTACATTACACTGGTATATAATGAAATAAATATAAATATTAAAAAATAACTAACCAAAAATGCAAATTATATATACATTAAACAGAAACTGCTGAAGTTGTACATGACAGTAGGGGTGGGGAATATTTTGAAATGTACTTTCAAATTTGAATATCTTGCTTACAGTTTATTACATAAAATCAAAATTTGTTAAATTAAATATTGCATAAATCATGAAACTGAATTTAGAGATATGTGATGTGGAATCTTAGGTTTTGAAGTAAAAAAAAGTTCAAAACACAGCTGCTCAGATCATCCTTAGAGTACCATGATCAGAGCACACCTCCCCGCTGCTCTGTACCCTACACTGGCTATCCATTCGATCCAGAATCAACACAAAATTTGTTCTCTGTGCTATGTTTCACTGATGGGCTCCAGTCCAACATACCTATCCGACCTCACCCATGTGTACACACCACCAGGATACATATGATCCTCTTCTGACAATCATATTCTCATTATCCCACTATGAAAATGAAGTCATACGGACAACAGCAACATGGAACAAATTGCCCACTGAACTTTGACACAAAGACACAGTGATCTCATTCAGGAGTGCTCTTAAAACTCACCTATTTTGACTGCAAGAACAGACTTAAGGACCTAATAAATTTTTGTTTCCTTACCTTAAATATTTTTATCGTGTTTTCTGTTTTCTGATTTCATGGTGTTTGTTTTTTGTAATCATATTATTATATATGTTTGTCTAATGTTGTAAAGCGCTTAGAGCTTTTAAAGATTAACACTATACAAAGTCCTCATTATTATTATTATTAGGCACTATACAAAGTCCTCATTATTATTATTATTATTATTATTATTATTATTAGGCACTATACAAAGTCCTCATTGTTATTATTATTAAGTCAACAATAGCAGTACATATTTCCTAGCACTTTATTGCAAGTTTGTTTAACTTTTTTATGGCTATACTATAAAAATCTTGCTAGGGCTGGAAGGCATGTAAGTGTTTGAGAGTAACACATCTTCTACATCTGTGACTGTATTAACGGCAGCTTAGTGTCATATTGCTATGCATCCTTGTCTCATGTCTCATGATGATAGCGCAAATAGCAAAAAGAAATACTAATACAAAACCAGCCTTATTTGCTGAATGATTTTCTGAAGGAAGTATGTGATTTTTTTTCAGAATTACCTATGTGAGTGGAATTTGGAATACCCATCCTGTATCAGGAGAGGGAGGCTGACAGATAAATTAATAAAAAATTCAGCTGAATGTCTTGAAGAATGTCACAGGTATGTGTAGGGGTGGGGGACATATAGTGCTACATGTCCAGTTGAATGTCACAGGTCTGTGTAGTAGTGGGGGACATATAGTGCTACATGTCCAGTTGAATGTCACAGGTCTGTGTAGTAGTGGGGGACATATAGTGCTACCTGTCCGGATGAATGTGACAGGTATGTATAGGGGTGGGAGCATATAGTGCTACATGATGTGTAAACTTTGGATGTTGATCAGTAGCACAGATATTGAATACTTATTAGTTCTGGGTCAAGTGGAAATGATCTTCAGTGTGACTGTTACTTATTAGTGATTGGGTCATGTTGAGATGACCGTTCATATGACTGACTTGTTAGTCTTGGGGTCACATGGAGATGACCTTCAGTGTGATTCTTTGTCTTCTTTGGGTCATGTGGAGATGACCCTTAGTGTGACTTGCTTGTTAGTCTTGGGGTCATGTGGGGATGATTTTCAGTGTGACTTGTTAGTCTTGGGGTCATGTGGAAATGACCTTCATTGTGACTGTTACTTAATAATGCTGGAGTCATATGGAGATGACCTTCAGTCTGACTTACTTGCTAGTCTTGGGGTCATGTGGAGATGACCTTCAGTGTGACTTGCTAGTCCTGGGGTCATGTGGAGATTACCTTCAATGTGACTTGCTAGTCTTGGGGTCATGTGGAGATGACATTTAATGTGACTGTTACTTATTAGTGGTAGGTTCATGTTGACAGCGTAATGATAAAATTGCATTGAGATTGGATTTTAATCAGGTAGACAGATAATCATGGCCAGCTATGTTAAAATGTTAAATGTCAGTATTATTAGAACATGTGCTACGGAATTTAATTCAGTAAGTGTTTTTTTATTTCTTTTAAAGTAACAGAATGTATAACAACCTTCAATGACAATTTTTTGTCATTAGAAGGTAAATCTTTGTATTAAAGATAGCTTTCCGAGATCCGTTTTACATTTTTGTCCTGAAAATATTTCCTTCCTTACAAATTTGTTTCTTTGTGTTTTTAAATCATGCAACCATTTTATACAGATTACTGTAGTTTTTTTCATAATAGTATTATCTTTACAGCCGTAAGTCATGCAGTGACTGTATCATGGAGAAGAAATGTGCATGGTGTGAAAATCTTCATATCTGCCTCCCATTTTCTGACTATGTCTCACGACATTTATATGGACAGTGTACTGAGTGGATAGATAATGAGGGTAGCCAACTTCCATCTTGTCGGAACTGCTCCATGTATGACACTTGTGACAAGTGCATTAAGCAGTTCAGTTGTGGATGGTGTGCAAATGAGGACAACCCTACATATGGCCGATGTGTGGATGGAGATTTTGCAGGTACTGTATACAAAGACCCTGAAGTGGATAGCTTTACCAGTGACACAAAACAGATTACAGAGCAAAATGAAGAGCAAATGCAAATAGAATGCAGAATAAACACATTAGGAATGCAAATGAAATGATGAATGCAGAGTGAATGCAAATGAAATGATGAATGTAGAGTGAATGCAAATGAAATGTTGAATACAGAGTGTTGTTGTTGTTGTAGGGTTTAACATCATTTTTCAGCACAAGATAGGCTATACATGGCAGCCAGTATAACTGGTGGAGGAAGAACTCTGGAAAACCTGGGGAAGAACCTCTGACCAACAAGAAGCTACTGGCAAGCTTTCTCACATACCCACTTTAGCCAAGCCGGAGACTCGAACCCACGCAGAGGTGAGATGGCAGTGATCTGGAACGGTGAGCGCTTTAGACCACTCGGCCACTCGGGGCCCTGAATGCAGAGTGAATGTAAATGAAATGATGAATACAATACAAATGAACTGATGAATGCATTTTAGAAATCCTGAAATCACAAATGCAGAACGATAAACAAAAATGAAATGAATCACAATGACGAATGGATTGAAAATCAATTATTTTTAAGTTGCCACTATATTTTCTGTCAAAAGCATGTTCACATGGTAATCCAGGATGTGATTGACAGGCAGTATTAAACTTCTTACAAACTACAACATTGCCCTTGTCAAGGCAGTTATAAAATACACTATTAATGTGACAACATCTTCACATTGGTGGTTGTATCTGTAGTTTTTATTTGAAGGAAACAAATAAGAAATAAAAATTCTTGACATATATTACAACTAGAATTTTAGACCTATTGCAGTTGTGATTATATATTTAGTTTAAATTCATTGTTTGTATTCTGTGCATATTGCAGGTTCATTAATCATACTTTGATTAACACAAAATATGATGGTGATAGTTTCCTCCCTTTAACAATCTTGAAATTTGAAAACCCAACTTTGGTAAATGATCGTGTCATTCCAAATGAGTGAAATGGAAAGAAATGATGGGCGGAAGTGATAAGCACAAAATCTGAATGTCTCAGACCACAAACAAAAAATGACAATGAAATGCAAGTGGTGCACAAATGGAATGGAGGTGAAAGACAGGTTTGGTAAAATTTTTCTATTTCAGGGAATACATATATAGATAGGTATATTGAGAGAGAGGATCTTTTTAATATATTTACATGCTTGTAAACTAACACATACCATATTTTTGGCATGTTTTCAGACTATAAGCAGCTAAATTGAAGTGAGTTATGCCATGAATGAATAATACTGTCAGGGATTCTGCAGAGATTTTGTTGGAACAGCAGTATACTTGAACTTTGCAGCAGTGACAGAATAGTTTTCAGACATAAAATGTTTAGAAGTTTCTGTATGTCCAGTGAATAGTGATATCCATTGAAATACAGTGTATTTAGCAAACTGTTTGAAAGAAATCAATACTGAAAGACATGGTTGTTCTGTTTCAGTTTCATGCACTTTTTAAAATTTGTGCAGGACATTTTTTGACTTTTTTCTGTTGAATACATATGTTTCAGTTGCAACCATTTTAATTCTGGATGATTAGCAGACTTGATACATATAGAGCACAGGGTGCATGATTGCAGAATTCATGCTCACTTCAACCATTTACATAAACTTCACATCGTAATTTTGACTCCAATCTTTATTTGAACATTAAATCCCTCAGATTCAGAAAATTAGCCCCCCCTTTCTTTTTTTGGTTCAAATGGAGGGGTGATTTATCCACCCTCTGACTCTCAGGTTTTTAGTCCTAAAATATACCCTGTAGTATATGAACAAATTTGCAGTAGAAAATTGTTTATCCCTTATAGGACCTGACAGTGGAGAGAACTGCTCTACATTAATCAGCCAGGTATCCAACATTTCTGCATCGGACCCTGCTTCATGGTCATACCAGTTGTGTCCGGATATTGATGAATGTCGTCTTGGCCTTGACAACTGCCATTCCCATGCTACTTGTATCAACACATACAACAGCTTCTACTGTCAGTGTAACAGAGGCTACATGGGAGTTGGTGGCACAGTTTGTAACAAAACGTATGTTGACATGTTATGCCACAGATTGCAACAAAATTTATACTTGATTTTAACACATCACTTACTAAAAGAAAACATATGTGTCTTGTTTCTAATTGATTAAACACCTGGTAAATTACTCTTATTATTGTACATGATTTGTACCTCATAAATTACTGTTATCAGTGTACATGTTTCCTTATAAATAACTTTTATTGTACATGTACCTCATAAATTACTGTTACTGTACATGTACCTCATATATTACTGTTATTAATGTACATGTTCCCCATAAGTTACTGTTATTACTGTACATATACCTAAAAAATTACTGTTATTACTGTACATGTACTGCATAAATTACTGTGTATTATTGTACAAAATACCTCATAAATATTTGAATCTTTGTGAGTCCTCGGATAACAAAATTGAATCTAAGCCATAGAATCAGCTGCTGTTATATCTGTTTTGTGAAGTGTATATTTCGAAAACAAGTCACACCCTTTATTATAGAATTTGGTGAAATTTGAAAAACATGTACCCTATATATATATATATATATATATATATATATATATATATATATATATATATATATATATAATTAAAATTGATATCATCAGTATGGATTGTCAGTTTTATACCTAAGTTACCTCATGCAGTATTGATATTTGCTTCTTTTAGACCTAGTTATTAAGAGTGAAACAACATATATATATATATATATATATATATATATATATATATATATATATATATATATATATATATATATATATACCACATACATTACAAAATAACATGCATTTAAAGTGTTGGTATAAAGTAATTTGATATACCAATACTATTGGTATATCAAATTGTGATCCGCCCATGGCGCAATAATACGCATATATAAACATTCTAGCGACCGGCTGCAGTTGATTCTAGATCAATGATGAATTTCCACATATTAATCATTAGTGACGTATGAAAATAACGAAAAAAAGTAGTAATAATCCTCGTTTTCTAAATGAATTTAATATGGTACACATTTTCATCACAAA
The DNA here is from genome assembly GCA_016617855.1 of Megalonaias nervosa. NCBI lineage: Eukaryota > Metazoa > Mollusca > Bivalvia > Unionida > Unionidae > Megalonaias > Megalonaias nervosa. Next base: position 130,304 of record JAECUM010003920.1, on the reverse strand, counting down.
TCCTTTCTTATTTTTGTTCCCCCTCCACTCTCATGCATAACGGACAAACTATGCAGAAATGTGGAGTGAGAGAGAAAATGAATTTGGGCTGGATTGAAACCTTGAAATAGAAATTACACCAAGTAACCTACAAGAATATGGTTCATCGTAACGATACGTGTGCACTTTCCTTGGGATTTATCTACAGTATTTGTCAATGATACAAAGTTGCAAACCAGGTCGCCATTATAAATTCCTCGGTTACGTGGTACACATACTGTGATGTATTTAATGTTATGTTTTGTCGTTGTTTCTTAAACATACTATAATTTTCTAAAAATTGATTATTATTAGTTAAATATGAAAATGTCCAAATCCCTTCCCCTCTTTCTCTCTCTCCCTCTCTCTCTCTCTCTCTGTCTGGACCATCGTAGCAAGATACGGGCTAATATCTATGAAATGACGAACGTAGAGGATTTTCATTTGTGTCATCCCACGATATCTCTGGACTTATGAATGATGGTAAAAGTTAAGTCAAACCGACCAAAGGATGTGTGTGTGTGAGAGAGAGAGAGAGAGAGAGAGAGAGAGAGAGAGAGAGAATTTTAAAGTCAAACCGACCAGTGAAAGAGAGAGAGAGAGAGAGAGTTTATTGTTGGTGGTACTAGAGCAGAATAATGACTTTGATCAACTGTAAATATATTAAAATATTTTAATTACCTCTTTTTGTTTCGTCATTTCGCTTAGTTTATATTCCACATTAATTTCCAAGAGCCTGTACGTGAATGGCAGCCTTCATGTGAATGGCGTAGCTAACTTTGTGTTTTTCTAGTGCTCTACTTTTATCATTAAACCATCTTTCATGTTTATATCATAAGTATGTATTATATTCATTTAATCAATGTGAAGAAAAATAGAAACTAAAAAAAAAAACAATCAACGTATCAATATGCAAGGTAATTGTGAATAGCCACAAAAGGCATAGAACTACATTTTGTAGCAGAGACGCTCGGGGATGTGAGGAGTTCATTCACTTGGTCAATACACAGCTGCCTGTCGTAAATCTGAACTCCGTTCAAAGGGCAAATATACGTATTTGTATGTGATATAAATGAAATATATTTACAGTATGTATGCTGTATCAGTGATATACCACTCATTGTATAAATTTTTCATTAAAAGGAAACTCAGCAAGCTTCGTTTCCTTTTAATGAAAAATTTATACATCTCGTGGTATATCATTGATACAGCGTACATACTATACATATATCCTATATATATATATATATATATATAAAATCGATACAAGAGGCGAAGAATTGCTACAAAACGATACTTACCCCTATACATGTGTCTTTAATCTTCACCTTTTATGCTGATATATGTAATCAGCGACTGAATGTGCCAGTGGGATTAAAGAAAAACATTAGCACAGAATCTGCAAGGGGGCAGATTCCAAACTGCTCAGGTTATTGCCACATTGATAATTTGTAGATGGGCAGTGAATGTTATTAATAATTTTCTTTTTCACTCACAGCAATAAGTATATATCTGTGGCAGGTGTTTGCCACATTGATAATTTGTAGATGGGCAGTGAATGTTATTAATAATTTTCACTCACAGCAATAAGTATATATCTGTGGCAGGTGTTTGCCACATTGATAATTTGTAGATGGGCAGTGAATGTTATTAATAATTTTCACTCACAGCAATAAGTATATATCTGTGGCAGGTGTTTGCCACATTGATAATTTGTAGATGGGCAGTGAATGTTATTAATAATTTTCACTCACAGCAATAAGTATATATCTGTGGCAGGTGTTTGCCACATTGATAATTTGTAGATGGGCAGTGAATGTTATTAATAATTTTCACTCACAGCAATAAGTATATATCTGTGGCAGGTGTTTTGCATCTGCAGAAGGTAAAGTGTGAAGGATTTTGTTGTCAGCTGTCTCTACTCCCATTCTAAGACTTGTCAGCTGTCTCTACTCCCATTCTAAGACTTGTTGTCAGCTGTCTCTACTCCCATTCTAAGACTTGTTGTCAGCTGTCTCTACTCCCATTCTAAGACTTGTTGTCAGCTGTCTCTACTCCCATTCTAAGACTTGTTGTCAGCTGTCTCTACTCCCATTCTAAGACTTGTTGTCAGCTGTCTCTACTCCCATTCTAAGACTTGTTGTCAGCTGTCTCTACTCCCATTCTAAGACTTGTCAGCTGTCTCTACTCCCATTCTAAGACTTGTTTTAGATAAGATCTTCTTTGCATGAGAAAATTTCTTGTTTTGAAGATAACACTGTAATGCCTGCCAAATTTAAGTGAAGACATGAAATTGGTAATGTTTTAAAAGCTTCCACACAGTGCAAAACAAAGGGCATGTTGTATAAATGAGTCATGCACCTGATCAAATGGAGAATCCTGAAAGGTTGAATAAAAATCACTGACACCTAACAGGTAGTCTGTTGGGAAGTTTTTTAAATCTTGTCAAGGATGCAAATGGCATATGAACAGATAATAAATATATATCTGTCTGTAATACACATACTAGAAATACAGCCAGTATGTCAACACATATAAAATGGCACCACCTGACTACTGAGAAACCTTCTAAAGCTGAAAAGACCATCAAGATGATATCTATCTAGATAATGCATCATATCATAGACTGTCTATTGTGAATCAAATCAATACACAGCAAATGTGTATCATTCACCTCAGTCATTTGTTCTCAATTTTTTAAAATAATTTTGTGAACATTGTGTGATTTCTGGTCAGTGCTTTTATTAATTCCTCAGTGGCTTCTGTTGAAAGCTTAGTACCATTTTGTGAATTGCATGGATTTGTAGTTTATCAGATTATAATTCACCATAACAGGTGCACACTGTTGATGTTATGAACAGTGCTCAAATCATATACATGTACTTATTATATGCTCATTTTTGTCTCTGTTAACTTTACATTATCAGAATCATGCAATATTTTACGATATTGCACACCTTCATATTGCACTAGTGTATTAGGAACTACTTTGTCAACAAATCATGTACACTCATGTAGTAGACGCATTATGTTTTGGTTGATTAAATTTGTTTCTGAATGAACTAAAGCAGATTATTTTGTGGACTGCCACATACCAGCTGCTTTGCAATATTCCGTGTTAACTCTTTTGATACAATGTTTCGGATTTAGGCTAGTGATAGATGCTAGACAGGTCATACAATTGCTTGGTGCCTACAAATAACATGCAAGTGACATCAGTGTGTCTTCTTTAGCTGGTAATAAGAATGGCAAAAAAATATACTTAAATCATATTGCATCCTGAATTTCCTCAAAATGTACTTTTTTAGTTCTGCAGATCTGAATTACATCAGCCATGTCATAGGTTCTAAAGCTTGATTACACATTTCAAAATTGTACTGTAATTTCGACTACATTCCAAGTGCAATTACATCCTCCTTACTGCACTCAAAATGAATGAAATGAACATTATATTCCATAATGTCTTTTTGATAATTACAATTGAAAGACTTCATATTTTTCCCACATTATGATTCCAAATAGTCAACGACAGAACAGAAACACACTGTCAGGTGTCAACACGTTGCTCCTTTGCTGCTGAAATCAGATGAACTTCATGTAGAATTGACACAGATAAATCCAGTCCATAATAACGAAATTTAGTAGAATCGGCAAAAATACCAAAATCTTTTCATTCCAGACCAAATGGAAAAGATGTTGCAATGTGCATTCATTCACAATATGAACGCCATTTTCTTTGAAAAGTGATGTCTGGTGCATGACTAAGTTCAAATTTAAATGGGCGGAGTTATGTGTGCATTGATAATGTTGTTGTGTACTTATGAATCTGTGCTTGTGTATTTTGTTTGGAATACAGCATAAATTCAGTTACTTTGTTTCTTGTAGTGTATTTTTGTTTGTATAATTAAACCTTGGGTAGAATAAGAAAATGAGTATATAATATAAAGGTTACTGCATTTGTATGGGAAATTATGAACTGGTTTTGTCAGATGGATATACTGCACTCCCAAGGTCATGCAGTATATCCATCCAAAAAACTTGTTCCTATTTTTCTATACAAATGTAGTAGTCTACAAATACTAGAAGAGTTGGCTCCTTTTGTGACTCTTCATTATGGGGGAGTTCATTATTTCTAACAATAATGACTCACCCAGGAAACACATGTGTATGATCTGTTTCTGAGTTTAATTTAGTCCCAAAATTTAGGTCATAATAATACACCAGCAGGTTCTGAGAAAATTAGAATGTTATAGAGGTTAGCATTTGCTTCCCTCCCATATGTGGTGTTAGGTTCTGAAATAATTTCACTATTGCAGGAAGATAAGAGCTGTTTCTCTCTCAAGTGCGGTGAAGGTTCTGAGATAATTTCAGTCTTGTAGGAAGTTAACAGCTGTTTCTCTGTCAAGTGTGGCATTAGGTTGTGAGATAATTTCACTCATGTAGGAAGTTAACAGCTGTCTCCCTGTTTAAGTGTGGTGTTAGGTTTGGAGATAATTTCGCACTTGTAAGAAGTTAGCAGCTCTCATGTGTGGTGAAGGTTCTGAGATAATTTCACACTTGTAGGAAGTTAGCAGCAGTTTCCCTCGCTTTTGTGGTGTAAGTTTCCCTCTCTTTGTGGTGTAAGTTTCCCTCTCTTTGTGACAAGTTTCCCTCTCTTTGTGGTGTAAGTTTCCCTCTCTTTGTGACAAGTTTTCCTCTCTTTGTGGTGTAAGTTTCCCTCTCTTTGTGGTGTAAGTTTCCCTCTCTTTGTGGTGTAAGTTTCCTTCTCTTTGTGACAAGTTTCCCTCTCTTTGTGGTGTAAGTTTCCCTCTCTTTGTGGTGTAAGTTTAATTTTGTAGGAGATTAGCATCAGCTTCCCACCATGTGTGAAAATTAGGATGCCATTATTTAGTAAGTGCTTCCTTCCAATTAAATTGCAACATGTGCACTTAAATTGCTATTTTTGTTATGAAAGTTGTGATGAAAAAGTATGTGTAGTACATATATATATATATATATATATATATATATATATATATATATATATATATATATATATATAATGATGCCAAATAGGTGTTTCCTGTTGCTTGCTTTTAAGGTCATTTACCTTGTAATATCTGTGTTAATTGCCTTATTTTGTCTCTTCATTGGTGAAGGACAGGACATGTGTCACTATCAGAGCCATTAAGCTTTCAGTATGAAGATACTGTGCTGAAATGTCATTTTTCCCATAGTTTAGCAATGGGATATTGTGATACTCTGTACATCTCCATCTGGCCGTAACCACATCTCCGAAACTGCAGATAGAAAATTACAAAGCTTGGTTCATAATTTGTGAAAGGGTATAATTTTTGGGGAAGGAGGCAAATTCAGGTGCACAGAAATTGCCATTATATTGACTTTTGTCAAATAAGATTGTTACAGAATTTGTGCATATTGACAGATGACATAGGAAACAGATCATGGGTTACAATATTTGTGTCATATTTAGTGGTGAGGAGTTAGGGTAGGTGTGAAGGGGAGAACATATAATAATTTGTGTGGGTATGTGCCACATTGAACCATGGATGGAGCTTCAGTTAACTCACCTGACCAAGAGGCCAGTTGAGCTTACAATATTTTATTTTATTCATTGTCCATTGTTCATTCATTTTTGCTCTCAACAACTTGTCAATAGAATTTGACTAAATTTGGTAGAATGCATTCTTGCATGAAGATATTTCAAATTTGTTCAGTCATGCAGATTCACTATTGTATAGGGCTAGTGTTACTAAACACCTTTTTAAATGACATATCAAAAACTGCAGAAATCAATCCGATTTGGCAGAAGGCATCTTTGCAGAAAGGTCTTGCAAATTTAATGCTGATCTGCTATCTGAAATGGCCGCCATTAGTTAAAATAGGAAAGCCTTTAAGTGACTTTGCAAAAGCTGCAGATCAGAATTTAACCAAATTTGATGGGAAGCATAAAAGCCTTTTTGAATTCTTACAAATAACATTGATCCCCTGCAAAATATGGCCACTGTTATAAAAAAATAAATAGAAACTTGAAACAATTTCTCAGAAACTGCTTGTCAGAATTTGACCAATGTGATAAAAATCATTCTGGCATAAATGGGTCTTAAATTTGTAAAAATTGTGCCAGTTTGCCATTAAATATGGCCACCATTAATAAAAACAGAAAAACCATTAAATAACCTCTCAAAACCCACTCCTTGGAATTCAAGCAAATTTGACATGAAGCATCTTGGCATGATTGGATGTTTTAATTTGATGCAAATGATGCTCTTCTTTTCTTAAATATGGCTGTGGCAAATAAAAATGGAAAACACTTTTAACTGATGAAAAGCTCTATAAAAGAATTTGACCAAATTGGACAGAAATTGTACAAGCTTGATGACCATTAAAAAATGTTTTAGAAACGATGCCAGTCCACCATCAAATATGGTGATTATTACTCAAAACATATGAAGCATTTACAAAACATTGTCTGAATAAGTCACTTAAAAGAATCTGAGCTGCTGTGAAAGAAAGAATCCAGGCACATTGGCCATTTAATATTTGATAACTGTTGTTAATATCCCTTCAGATGTGGATGAAGGTATAGGCCTAGAAACAGTTGCTTTGAATAGTGTATGCAATCAACAGCATTGGAAGAAAGTTTTAGAGAAAGCATCCTACAGACTTTGAATAATGTATGCAATCAACAGCATTGGAAGAAAGTTTTAGAGAAAGCTTCCTACAGACTTTGAATAATGTATGCAATCAACAGCATTGGAAGAAAGTTTTAGAGAAAGCTTCCTACAGACTTTGAATAGTGTATGCAATCAACAGCATTGGAAGAAAGTTTTAGAGAAAGCTTCCTACAGACTTTGAATAATGTATGCAATCAACAGCATTGGAAGAAAGTTTTAGAGAAAGCTTCCTACAGACTTTGAATAGTGTATGCAATCAACAGCATTGGAAGAAAGTTTTAGAGAAAGCTTCCTACAGACTTTGAATAGTGTATGCAATCAACAGCATTGGAAGAAAGTTTTAGAGAAAGCTTCCTACAGACTTTGAATAATGTATGCAATCAACAGCATTGGAAGAAAGTTTTAGAGAAAGCTTCCTACAGACTTTGAATAGTGTATGCAATCAACAGCATTGGAAGAAAGTTTTAAAGAAAGCATCCTACAGACTTTGAATAATGTATGCAATCAACAGCATTGGAAGAAAGTTTTTGAGAAAGCTTCCTACAGACTCAGATTTCTTGCGTGTAACTATTGGGCAAATATTAACTAAGGCAATATTATTTGAATGTTTTTTCAAGTCAGATATGTTGTGTGTACATCTTTACATGATGTGCAGGGAAGATGCAGTGTTTTACAGATTTATTGTTGGTATATATTTACATGATTTGCAGGAAAGATAATGTTTTAAAGATATATTGTGTGTACATGTTTACATAATTTGCAGGCAAAATGCAGTGTTTTACAGAACATTTATTCAACTTTGTTTAAATAAAAATTTCAGATGTTTTCATGAATGTGAACATGGAAGATGTTCAGGTCCTCCTCATTACCAATGTATATGTGACTTGGGATGGACAGCTGAGAACTGTTCTATCAACTGTGGCTGTAACAACCATAGCACATGTCTAATTGGAGTTGGTATCTGTGATGAATGTCAAAACGGCACCACAGGAGAGTTTTGTGACTCATGTCTCTCAGGTTACTACGGTGATCCAGCTCTTAAAGAGGGTGAGTTTATATATTGATTAATTAGTTGATCCATTGGTGGTGTGATTGCTTTAAATGGTAACACAGAAATCAGTGAGGTAATTTTATGTGGGCAGTACTGTCACATCAGTCTTTTACACAGGAACAAGTAATTTTATGTAGGCAGTACAGTTACATCGGTCTTTTACACAGGAAGTGGTAATTTTATGTAGGCAGTACAGTTACCTTAGTCTTTTACACAGGAAGTGGTAATTTTATGTAGGCAGTACAGTTACATCAGTCTTTACACAGAAAGTGGTAATTTTATGTGGGCAGTACAGTTACATTAGTCTTTCCACAGGAGCTGGCAATTTTATGTGGGCAGTACAGTTATATCAGTCCTTTACGCAGGAACAAGCAGTTTTATGTAGGCAGTACTGTTACATCAGTCTTTTACACAGGAACTAGTAATTTTATGTAGGAGGTACAGTTACATCAGACACTGTTCTGGTGGCCTAGTGTTTACAGCGTCTGTCTCGGATGCCAAAGGTTGCAGGTTCAAACCCTGGCCAAGTCATACCAAAGACTTATAAAAATGGTACTAACAGCTGCCTCGCTAGGCACTCAGCATTAAGAGATTAGTGTTAGGACTGGTTGGCCTGGTGTCAGGATAATGTGACTGGGTGGGACATCATGCTACATATCTGCAGCATGATGCCCCAGTGCTAGACATCACTATAAGCTGCTACACTGCAGACATCGTAGCAATATGACTGAAAATGTCACTCTGGTGACCTAATGGTTAGAGCATACGCCTTGGATGCAGGAGGTTGAGGGTTCGAACCCTGGCTTAGTCATACCAAAGACTTCTAAAAATGGTACTAACAGCTGCCTCACTTGGTGTTCAACATTAAGAGGTTAGTACTAGGACTGGTTGGCCTGGTGTCAGGATAATGTTATTGGGTGGGACATAATGCTACATATCTGCTGCATGATGCCCCAGTGCTAGACATCACTATAAACTGTCACACTGCAGACATGTTAAAAATCCAGATCACACACACACACAGTTACAGGTCCTTTGCACAGGAACTGGTAATTTTATGTAGGCAGTAGAGTTACAGTCTTTTATACAGGAGCTAGTAATTTTATGTGGGCAGTACTGTTAAATCAGTCTTTTACACAGGAACTAGTAATTTTATGTGGGCAGCACAGTTACATCAGTCTTTTACACAGGAAGTGGTAACTGTATGTGAGCAGTACAGTTAAATTAGTCTTTTACACAGGAAGTGGTAATTTTATGTGGGCAGTATGGTTACATCGGTCTTTAGTTAGGATTTTCAGAGCTCCTGTAGTTTACCACTAAGCGGAATACTTAAAAAGGTTATGTTACTACTGCATACAATTTTATGCTAAAATGGGAAAGTCAAGAAGTTCAAAAACATGATATAGATTATACCCACAGAAACAAAGTACAATGTGACCCCGTTACAACACGGTAGTTGGGAGCCATAGAACCCGACCGTGTTATAGACTGAGCTGTGTTATCAGCAACCAGGTCAGTTAGCAGAAGAAAATGATGCATGTACCCGAAAAAATGTGCAGGGGGGGGTAGGGGTAGGTAATAAATGTGGGTGCAAAAATATGTGCTTCATTGGCACAGTTATCATTTTAAATCGATGCATATTAAATGAGAAATACAACTGTAGTGAAAACAGAGAAGGCATATATAATATTTTACTTTATTCAGAGAACCACGCATTGGTAAATATACGTGTATACTGTTTATATATACATGGCTAATACATAGCAATAAAGTATCAACACCGTGTACTATCCCGCGAATCACGTCACATACGCTGAATCCACAATACAAGTAATTCCATCGAAAATATGCACACACACACAGATTTAAAATATTCAGTAATTTTGTCACAGGTCATATAGGTCTGAATTAAATGGAAAAAAAGAGCACAGTCACGTAACGAATGATGAAGCACATTTACTTTTCAGTACGTCCGAAGTCAGTAAAAGTTTCCGTTTTAAGCGCCGTCGGTAGAGTTCATAAGCATAAACTTTTATCCTGTAAAAATGAAACTTTCACGGCACAGTAAAAATGTTCCAGTCACATTGGAAAATGAAACAATCCATCAGATTCCGTTGCTTTTATTTAAGTTTGGTAATGACTTCCTTTCAAGAAAGGTTCTTTGTTTTTATTGAAGATTGTAGTCGGCTTTCTTTGATGAAGGGTGCATGCATTATTGAAGTCACCACTAAAGGACAGCTTTGGAGAACCAAACAAATGCCCATTTCTTATTGTGGTGGCAACATCAAAAAGTTGTCTTGCATGATTTTTTTTTTCCATTTGCTTAGTTCATTTTCATAACAATCAGTGCTTCAAAGGTAATGTTTTCTTTGAAATTTCAGCTACTATTTTATCTGGGTACATTTTTAAAAAAAATTAATTGTCTGTTGTATGGTCAATTGTAGTTACCGTTTCTCCCTGCCTATTGAATAGACAAGTGAGAGCTTTTTTTTTTTACATTTATGGTAGTGGAATGATGCTGCCTTCCACGCATGCGTCAGAAATTTAAAGAAAGGGTCAATCGACGATAGAGACGCATGTGTTCTAGACTGATGACAGGGATTACTACAGAAAATGTGAATGTTCTGAAGGATTTAATTCCGAGTGAAAAGAAGAGGAATTTTACATACCATCCACATACAAATGTCAGTCTGTGTAAATATATTAATTATTAGCAAGCAGCCGAAAATCCGACAAAAGATAGATTATGAGATAATGCCTCGTCCGGTTGATCTCTGCTACCAGAAATGTAAATTTAAAAAAAAAAAAGCGGATATCTCAAAACATACAGTACTCATGCTAGATGTCAACATAAGTGGATTTTGATATAAAAATGTACCGTTAAGATGGTTTGTCAGAATGGACAAAGAATTTGTTTGTGTAACAATAAATTTCAGTGCATTTTACATTAAATTTACGGCTTCCTTTCATGGGGCCTCTGAATTTCTCCACTCCATACCAATGGTTGTATATACAAGTTTAAACAGCCAACAATGTTGCCAATAAGAAAAAATCGCCAGATGGTATATTTTGCCACCAATAAGGCAAAAAAATTGCAATTTGCGACATTGGCGAAACCCTGCGTGATTCCTGAATAAATTTTTACACGTTATTTTTCGTGCTTTTTAAGAAGAAAACACTATTGTTTTGTGTATGAGAAAAATGCATATAAAATTTCAGTAGCCACGCCACGATCGTCTTGTAATATTTATATACAATCTCTTCCCTAAAATGATAATAAACTTTTTTTTTGTTTTTTTCTTACTTTTAAGAAAGAATTTTTTTTGGTGTACATGTATATGAAATTTCGGGAGCCATACCACGACCGTGTTATATCCGAATTTGTGTTATAACAGAGCGTGCTATAGCGGGGTCACACTGTATATCTTTGGAATAGATGGTATGGACTATATCCATAACAATATTATATAGTAAATGAAAAGAAACAACTCATTAAAAAAATTGATATTTTAAATTTTAATTATAATGATGGCTTTGTTTATGATTATCCAATTGGTTACAAGTCAGTCAGTTGTTTAGGTTCACACCCTTATTTATTGCCTTGTAGATAGGGCACCTAGGATTTGGAAACTTAATGTATTGCCTTGTAGACAGGGCACGTAGGCTTTGGCAACTTAATGTATTGCCTTGTAGATAGGGCACCTAGGCTTTGGCAACTTAATGTATTGCCTTGTAGATGGGGCACATAGGCTTTGGCAACTTAATGCATTGCCTTGTAGATAGGGCACCTAGGCTTTGGCAACTTAATGTATTGCCTCATTGACAGGGCCACTAGGCTTTGGCAACATAATGCATTGTCTTGTAGGTAGGGCCACTAGGCTTTGGCAACTTAATGTATTGCCTTGTAGATAGGACACCTAGGCTTTAGTAACTTAATGTATTGCATCATAGATAGCACCTAGATTGCTATAACTTTAGCATTCTTCAGGCTGCATCAAAGCAAGCATGAAAACAATAATTGAATACATGTAGTGACTGCATCTCAGCACAGCATTGATATTTGCTGATCCAAGTGAGCATGACTGTTAATCTGGACTTATTCATGGAACTTTAGTGGAGGACACTAGTCACTCATTTGAGTGTAAGAGCCATGCACATATAGATGAAGGCCAGTAAATATATCACTCAAGGGTGTGATAGGTATTCATTTTAGTGTATGATATTAAACAGATTAAATGAAGAATATTGTTCATTCATAGACTGCGTTACATACATTGTTTACAAGAACACAGCTGGAAATAAGTTCTCCTACTTTACATATTATTTGCAGCTCAACAGCTGATGATCTGATTTGTTCAAAGTTGCCTTGTTATCTCACCTTACAAGACCATGTGAGCTTGGCATGGCCCTGCATTCATTCCTTCAGTTGTTATCACACTTTACAAGACCATGTGAGGTTGGTATGGCCTTGCATTCATGCTTATTAATGATGCAATCTTGCATCATATTGGCTGAGCTTGTTACCACTTGTGCTTCAGTTTTGATCAGATTTGGAATGTGACGTTTATATTGTCAGGATCTTGGACAGTTTTGATAATGAATGAGATCCATACAGTCTAATGAGGTGATCATGCAGCAGATTGGATGAGCTTAGTACCACCTGGAAGTCATAATTCTGATCTGATTTTGATTATAATTGGAATATTGGCTTACGTCATCAAGATTTTGAACAGTTTTGAAAGTGGCCTGGGTTCACAAATATTAATGAGGTCATTGTGCATGCGATTGGCTAAGCTTGTTACCACTCTTAAAGCCATATTGTTGATCTGAGTTTGATCACACTTCAGATATCAGGTTATATGATGAGGGTCTTGTATGTTATGCATAATGTACAGTATCTGTGGATATTAATGAGGGCTGTTCCTGTAAAACATACTTGGGACCCACTGAAGGACCTTTCATTGTGGAGTAGTCACCCAAAGATAACCAGTGTTTCCCTTTACACACATTTGTGCATCAGGGACGCATGCTGGGGAAAATTGATGCACATCTTTTGTTGCCGTGCGTTTTTCTGACACAAAGGATTTGCAAAATGCAATCAGGATTTATTTAATTTCCAATGCTTTGGATGAGGGATGAGGGATGGCATCGTGTATACTTTGAGCATAGGCATAGTCTAGTTGCCTGTTTTGTATGCTCCCTGTGTTGCAGTCTGCTATACGGAGCATACAAAACAGAGAACCAAACTAGCATAGGTGTGACTTCTGATCACATGATTGAGAAGACTGCAAAAATGAATAATCCCATTTTTTATTAGCCTTGAAAGTGAAAGAAGCAGAAAACAAACGAGTAACTGTGGATCTGACTTTAATGAAAATTGACAAAATAATTCCCTTGACTGGAATATGGCATGTCCATTGGGATTACCAGTGTGACTTCTGATCGCATGATTGTGAAGACTGCAAAAATGAATAATCCTTTCGTGACAGGGTTTAAGGATTTTTTAAAAATCTGTCCTTTTTCGCCACAAGATATCTGTAGAACACATTATCACCCAAGACATTCTTTCACAACAAAGAAATCAGTAACTTGCAGAGACAAATCCATTATTTGGATTACGAAGTCAGGGGGTCATTGCAGATTTTGTTTGTTTCTAACTTTGCTGCAGTGAAAGAAAGATCTAAAACTTCAGGTGTAACTTATTAAAGAGAAGATGAATCATTAGCCTCTTTGATTTTTGCTTGCATTAATGAGGTGATCTTGTACATGATTGACAAAGCTTCTTAGCACTCAATAGAATTTATTTCTGACCCAATTTTAATAAAACTTGGTAAATAGACTAACACTGTCAAATTGCTAGATGATTTTTACCACAAGTGAGAACTGTGTGTTCTTATTGGGTGATATTGCATCAGATATGGGTGTAGTTTTGTCACTCTAGAGACTGCATTTTTTAAAATTTTTATTTTGTATTAACTTTGAAATTTATGCATGTTATTGATGCTTTAGTTGCTTGAGGTTGTCAACAATCTTGTAATTTTATTTCTGATGAGACTTTGATCAAGCTTATTAAATAGTCTTCATTTATCAAGATGTTGGACAAATTTGATTATCAGAAAGATCTATGTATATTAATGAGATAATCTGGTATCATTAGCTGGATGTTACTCCAGGGACTGAATTCCATTTGGAGTTTGCTTCACCTTAAGCAGATGATGGGTTTTGTAATAATCTGAGTGTATATTAATGGCATGCCTTACTTCAGATTAGCTGATCTTGTTCATGTACTAGATCAAGAGTTTGTACTTCTTATCCAGTCTCCATTCAGCTCAGTTAATGGGATGACTTTGATTATGAATGAGAGACTATACATGCAAATTTTACCATTATCTTCAGAAAAATCAACCAGGATATAGTAAAATACATAAAATCCACATGATATAATGCTTTTGGGAGATAGTTGACATATGATGTGTTCCTACAATACTGCATAAAATTATGCCTTAGTGAAATGGTCAACTGTGAAGTAATATAAGACTGGTGAGTGATATCAAGCCCACTTAAGCCTCTTGTATTTACCAAATTGGATGTCTAATTAAGTACCAATTGGATATTTAGTTATTATTATTGTTTGGATTGCCATTTTGCATGTTTGAATTTCATGTTCCTTTAGACTTTAATGAATGGCAATTTAGCAAATGGGAAGTGTTGCTAATACTATATTATTGCATTTGAGGGCACCTGTTCACAACATGAAGGCATCCAATAATGACATAAGGGCATTTGTTAATGACATAATGGCATTTGTTAATGACATGAGGACACCAGTTCATATGCTTCCTGTTCTTCAGGGAGCTAGTAAAATTTGACCACAAATCAGTTTCATAAATTATATATGTTATAGAAGTGTATCAGAATTATTTAATTTAAAAATGAGTCGGTTCTGAAAATTGTATGATTTCATTTTGACATCAATTACAGGTTGCTATAAGTGTGAGTGTAATGGACATGGGGATCCCCAAAAAGGTATTTGTCACAATGGAAAAGGAGAATGCTTCTGTATTCATAACACCAAAGGTTTCTACTGCCACGTGTGTATGGATGGTTTCTATGGTGACCCAAGGTAAACATGGTCAATTTAATTTTGATTTCAAATTCTTACAAACTTTCTTATTATGTTTTGTTTGTATATGATTGTTACATAATTCTTGTTGCATACTTTGAAATAATTTAAATTTTGTTTTTTGGGAGGGCAGAGAACATTTTGTGGCTTAAAAAATAATTTTTTTCAATACTCTACAGTTTGTATATATGTTTCAGACTATTTCTTTTGACAGATAATTCGGTTTCTCCTTCAAATATGTTTCCCAATCACATTTTGTTAGGATATTAGCCTGCTACTATGTGAATCCAGCCCTGCTAAAAGACAAAAGTTGTCTTTTTCTATCTCGTACAGTGAAAGGACAATAATTCTAGCCCATTACCTCCCCTTGCCACCACTAGGTGTCACTCTTTTTTCCTAGCTGTGCTGCTGTACTAATAACATTGTTCATTTTACTTCCAACAGTTGATGCCATCTTGGTATTAAAATCGGACCATCCAAGTTTAATTTTGGATTTATTATGCTGGACAATCATTCTTCAATAGGTTTTATACATTATTTTCACAATTTCTGCCAATTTGAGTGACTTGGTCTATTTAAGACCACCTTACACCATGCTATCATTTGACCTCATTTTGTCATTTATGTTTGCATTACACTATTTTCATTCTGTATTAATGGAGATAGTATTAGTGAGTTAGTAACATGCTGAATTGCTAATTTATGCATTGTTTTCTCTTTTCTTGTGTCATTTCAGTAGAATGTCAACTGAATGCATGAATTGCATAAGCTCAAAAGCCTAGTCTTGAAGGGACCAAAATGCGACACTTTTTTCACTAACTCCATTTGTAATGGGGATGGTATTAGCGAGCTCATAACATGCAGCATGTGTAATATGTGGACAGAGGAAGTCAGGGCTACAGTATTAACGACTTAGTAACATGCTGAATTGCAAATTTATACTTCGTCTTCTCTTGTTTCATTTCAGTAGAAATATTAACTAAATGCATGAAATGCAAGTACAGTGCAACAGTCTAGAAGGCATCAAAAGGGAACGATAGATGGAATAAGTCGAGGAAAGATAATGTTGACATTTTCAGTATCCATCTAAAGCCAACCTCCATTGTGAGTCTTGTGAGTGAAGCTGGGTCCACCCCGCAACCTAAGTTCATCACTTGCAATATTGACTCATTGGGGGAGTTTCTCCCCAATATTAGGCAACCCATTGGGTGTAAGTCTCCCTCCACCTGTCCGAGCATGGCCTTCTGATCTTTAAGTCTAGATGTATGGGGTTAATATTGAATCCATAGGATCAATTTCATAATACACCCCCGACCATCCAGCCATCCAGCATATGGACTTGTATTTTTGATAAATGGTCCACCAAGTAAGATTTACTGGGATCTTAGTGTCAGATCCATCCATTTAGCTCTGCCATTGGTGACATAACCTTAAAGTGATGGAGATTTCAGTGGGAAATTTGTCTGTCCATCCAGGGCCTTGGAGTGGCCAGTACAGAGGTTAGCCATCCAACCATCCTAGCATGGGTACTTTTTGATCAAGTGGTCCAGCCAACTAGGATTTATGTGGATGTTAGTGACAGATCCATCTGTTAGCTGTACACTTGGCGACATAACCTTACTACGACGGTAATTTCAGTGAGAAATTTGTCTGTCCTGCCTAGCCCTTGTAGCGGCTGGTTGTGGTGATAGCGGGAACATTTTCTATACCACCAGCATTGAGGCCTACCATATGCCAGGCAGACCAGCTGGCTGTTCCATCAGTGCTAGACTTCCATATGTTCACTGCTTATCCAGAAAGTAGAGTTCGTGCAATTTTCAAAGAGGATGAATTTGAGTTATCAGTGCCACCTGGTATGGCTTATCCAGAGCTGCATTTAGAGCCAGGTAAGAACTCAAGACACAGTCAGTGTGACGAAGCTCTTTCAAATCAATCATACTAAGATCCAAATATGGAACAGACCAAATTTAGCTTCAAGTTCACAGTTGAGGAAATATATAGGGTGTTGGCAACTTTAGATTGCCCTCACCCCCTACCACTACTCAAGACTATAAACAGGGTTTGCAGTGGAGCTCAGAAACCTCAATTAACCTAAAGTTTCATTTTGACCTTAGAAAATGAAATGAGACATTAGTAAAAAAAAATGAAACTTAAAAAAATTGAAAACATGATGAATGTCTCTACATGACCTCACAAAAATGCATTTTTGCACACATTTTTTGTGTTATGAAGTTGTGAAAGAATTCAGATTATGCAAGTTAAAGACATCTGGTAATTGTATGCAATCATTCATTTGATAGACTCATTATGGCATATTGTTGTCAACATTTTGAGAAAGAGCAACAGTGGTACCCTTTGTCAAGATATTTTTGAAAATTTCATCTGATGTGCCATGCTAGAAATTTTGTTCAGATTAAGTTAAACTGGAAGATGCAGTGCTAGTGCTCCATGATATCTGACAGATTCAAGCGTCATCGGAGAAGAGATATTGATTGTGATAAACACTTATCAGACCTACTAGCCAATTTTCATTTGAATAGGCCAAATTCCCTCACCTTGTTTGCAAACTGGAATCTGTTCTGGATCTTATCATGGCTCAGTTCAGAAAAATTTGAGCAGTTAAGCTGGACCTCGTTGCAGCTGTTATTATACTAACCTGTTTATTCATAGCTTTAGGTTTGGTATGCAGGGTGAGCAAACTTGCATGCCTTCCCAGTTGACCCAAACTATCTTCTGTTCCGATTGGATGGTTCAGTGTTCAGTGCTGTGTTGCTTTAAGTGGGAGAGTGAGTTATCATTCATGTAAGGAATCCAATCTTTCTTCCCTAGAAGAATACCTGAGGTACAGATAGGATGTTCAGCATTCTCTCCTCCTATTACCTGTTCTCTTAACGGTAGTGTCATCGGGAATGTATTTGAAGGAGGATGCAAATTTTTAAGTAAATTATGTTTCACTGAGAATACTTGCCCTGTCACATTACTTAAAAAAACTCTCCCAACCACCCCAGCATGTGAGCTTCCTTGTTGGTATATCACTCAGCATAAAAAGTAGTGATACCTAGCAAGGGGATGTAATGGGTAAGAGTTATTGACCTTTGTATGAGACAAAAATGATGAATTTTTGTCTTTTCATTTAGTACAGCTGGATTTGGGAGGGAGCAGAGTTATATCACACAAATATTAATGTGATGGGAGAAGTATTCTCTGAGAAATATAATTTACTTAAAATTAGCTTTCATCTAACTTGAACATATACAGTAAACAGTAATTCTAATGACTATTTTTAACTTTGTACACCTGCTTCTCCCAGTTTTCATCAACTTTTGTCCTATTGTGGCTTAAAGAAAGTAATTTCACCTGAATATTGAAATCCAGCATAGACCTTGACTAATTAGGATTAGATGCACTCAGTGCCAAGCTGAATTGAACGTGGTTTACATTTTTCCAAGCAAGATTTACTAATATTTGATTGGGATATTTCAAAATAAAAATTCTGTGTGTGCCAGATGGCCCCAATTAATATAACAGAAACTTCCCTGTATTTAAAACTCTACCGACTACTGGGGCAATTTTCAATGTAGAATCTCATGCTCTGGGTGTTCTTGATATAAACTGCATTTTATATACAGTCTGTAGTCAGATTATGTTCAAAGCAAATGCTAGGCACCAACTGGAGATAAATGGAATTTTAAAAATGCAAATCAGTCCCATTTTTTTTGCAAGGTATATAATTTTTAAGGAGTTTTCATCTGTGCATAAGGAGAACCCCCAGATTTTCAGATGTTGTATATATTTCCCAGTCTCATGCCTGAAATGGAGATGGTTTTATCCAAGGAGGTAATTCTAACATGATTTCATAATATTCCTCCATTATTACTTTGTATGTCAG
Source organism: Megalonaias nervosa (assembly GCA_016617855.1). Taxonomy (NCBI): domain Eukaryota; kingdom Metazoa; phylum Mollusca; class Bivalvia; order Unionida; family Unionidae; genus Megalonaias; species Megalonaias nervosa. The sequence goes on along the minus strand of JAECUM010003920.1, from coordinate 111,546 downwards.
TGTCACTTGACTCTAATTTCACTTTCAGCAATGGAGGCAAATGTTACCGTAATTGTGATGACAGAGTTGTGCTGAAAACTGTTTCTGATGGTGCTCTTGGGACCTACAAAGGCTCTGGAGTGAAGAGCTGGCGATCTCATTGCTTGTGGATTCTGACAGTAGATAAAGACATCACTGTGGAATCTTCATTATACATAAACATACCACATATCTTCTTGGAGATGGAGTCAATTATGACTGAATGTGGACGGGTAAGCAATAAAAGCGAATAACAAAGACATGGAATGTTTTTCTTATCCAAGTCCATTTATCAGGTGGGTTGAGTATTGTTGAAGATGGGGTGCCAAATCAACTGTAGCAAACTTCATATTTAAAAATCTATTTGAGACAGACTCTCAGAATAATAGAAACGAGATTCTTGCATTGTTAAGACTTTAGCAGACCTAATACAGCCTTTTTTTTTTGAAAGTTTTGTTGTTATATTTGTCATTGTGATTGTTCTTTTTCATTTTTCAGGGTTTAGGTAAAGATTATATCTAGAGTCTTTGGGATGTTATATTGAAATAGCTGTTGTGTGGATTTCATGCATTGCAATACAGTTTTAGAAATGACATGAAATATTCTCAGAACCTTACAGTGTTTTTTCTGGACTATGTGTAGTTATGTCAGTGTTCATATTTTTTCTGGAGTGAGTTTTCATATATTTCATGATTGTGTTTAGAGGTGTTTATATGTATCAAGATTATGTTATTTCAGGATTATATATATGTGTATGATGGAATCCCAGAGTTCATCAGTGGCTATGATGATGCCGATGAGAAAGGAACGCTGCTTGGGGCATTCTGTGGTGGCAGGAAAGAGAACATTCCCATTGTCACAGCCATCACAGGAAAAATGACGATCTACTTCTCAGCTGATATTAGCGGAAATGGTAATTTTATAGTTAAAAACTGTGGAGAAAAAACATTTTCCTAAAGTCTTTCACAAATCAGGAATTAACATGGATTATTATGTTTTTGTCCACAAAAATATATATCTTTTGTTCTTAATGTAACAGTTTGGAAACAATGCATGTACAGTTTCTTTATGTCAGCTTTGATACCGTTATATCCAGTATATTTTACCCCTAATGGGTTCCAATAAAGTGGAAACTGTCTTGAGACACCAGCTATAGGACCCAGCAAAAATTTGTCAGCAGAGAAGAACACAATTCTTGGGGCATCTAATTTAGAAATGTAGAATCAAAATATGAGATCTCTTATCATGAGTGTACGTTATGTGCTGTTTACATTTGCAGTCTACCTTTGCTGTTTTCCTGCCATTGTTATGTATATTGATTAATTCAAAACAGCTATCTCAAGTTTTATAATTTACTTTTAATATTCCTGTCTTTACACACTCTTGTCAGTTATAACTTTCTGCATTTCAAGTGTCTATGACAAGAGGTTTCAATGCTACATACCATGTGGATGTATGTGATATGGACTCTGTGAGGTGTACATGCATAGAAGGATATGAGCGGCCGGACTGCATCCAGAAAACTTGTCCTCAAAACTGTACTTATCAACAGGTAAGAGAGCTAGTCAACAAGACTACTCGTCAACAGGTAAGAGAGCTAGTCAACAAAACTGTACTTGTCAACAGGTAAGAGAGCTAGTCAACAAAACTGTACTTGTCAACAGGGAAGAGAGCTAGTCAGCACTTATGTATTTAAGGATTAGGCTTCTGTCCCCTTGTCAAAGACTTGGAAGGGGATTGAATATTTCGCCCATTTATTTGTGTGTTGGAAGAGGAATTAATATTTTACCCATTTATTTGTGTTGGAAGGGGATTGAATATTTTACCCATTCATTTGTGTGTTGGAAGGAGATTGAATATTTTGCCCATTCATTTGTGTGTTGGAAGAGGATTGAATATTTTGCCAATTCATTTCTGTGTGTTGGAAAGGGATTGAATATTTTGCCCATTCATTTCTCTGCATTGGAAGGGGATTGAATATTTTGCCCATTCATTTCTGTGTGTTGGAAGGGGATTGAACATTTTGCCCATTCATTTCTGTGTGTTGGAAGGGGATTGAATATTTTCCCATTCATTTGTGTGTTGGAAGCGGATTGAATATTTTGCCCATTCATTTGTGTGGTGGAAGGGGATTGAATATGGGATTGAATATTTTGCCCATTCATTTGTGTGTTTTGCATGTTCATTTGTTCATTTGACTCTATTTCACTTAACTCTCATGAAAATTGGTATGTTATTGCTTTCTGGATGAGTAACTCAGCGATGCCAAATTTAGGTCTTTGTCATCAGATGGTTTTCTTTTTGTATTTTCAACTGTTCATTCAATTTATTTTCAGTATCTTAAACCCTATTTCACCTACATTCATTAAACTGATTGGTTAATACATCTCAGCAAAAGCTACTGTACCAAAGTCTGGGATACAAATTATATGTGGCATACCACAATGAGGAGTCTCAAAACTTTTTACAGAAATAGCACTGATAAGGTTTATCTATCAGCTCCTAACTCCACCCCCACCCTCCACCCTCTTTAACCAAATAAAGCATATGGCTGGCTACACTTCTCTACTCAAAACTGTAACCAAACCAAATTTCTGTGCTTACTCCAACAACCAGCTCTGTAACCAGACAAAGCATTAGGCTGGCTACACTCCAACAACCAGCTCTGTAACTAAACAATGCATATGGCTAGCTACACTGAACAACCAACTCTGTAACCAAACAAAGCATATGGCTGGTAACACCCCGCCACTTAACTCTGTAACCAAATATAGCATATAGCTGGCTACACACCAACACTCAACACTGTAACCAAATATAGCATATAGCTGGCTACACTCCAACGCTCAACACGTTACCAAACAAAGCATATGGCTGGCTACACTTCAACACTCAACTCTTGAACCAGATAAAACTTGAGGCTGCCTACACTCCAACACTCAACTTGGTAGCCAAACAAAGGATATGGCTGGCAACACTCCAGTACTCAACCCTGTAGCCAAACAAAGGATATGGCTGGCTATACTCAAAACACTCAACTCTTTAATCAAATTAAGCATATGGCTAGCTTTGCAAGCAGCTCTGCCTTCAACAACTGCATATTTCACTTCACATTAGGAAACTGACAGGTCCTTGGTTTGTGTTATTGATGTTGCACATGACATTAAATAAAAGTTGTTGCAGTGTAAAATTTATTTCATTGTTACCTTTATTTGATAAGGGATTACTTCCTCTTGTTCGAGTTTCTCTTTAAAATATGATCACATTACAATTAGGGGATATAAACATGCTACCACCCGAATTCAGCCCTCCAAATAGATGACCAATGTCTTTTTCGTCTATATCAATTATGGACAAGGGCAACAACCTTTGCCCATTACCTCCCCATGACTTTGCAGTGTCATAAGTTTTAAGCTTTTACATTTGTTCAGCCACCATTGTGTAAAGACCTAAACCAAAATCCATTGAATATTTTCCTGAATTTCAACCATCAATTATCAAATTTGGTGTGTTTTCATTTTTTACCAATTTTTATGTGAATTTGTCACATTTACAAACTTCACTATTTTTGGACTGTATACTTCAACAGAGTATCATTGTTGCTTATTGTGCTCCACATTAGTCATGCTCTCTACATGTTCTAGTGCACTCTTTTGGTAACAAGTGTTGTTTTAGTAATGTACACAATAATTTGGGAATGTTCTGACATGACAGTTATAACTCAGAATATATGTTGACACAGGGGTACTAAAGATAATTTATTTTTAGACTTTCTGCCACTAATATAGTAAAGTAAGTCAGTGACTTATTTCATTGCCAGGATTTTAGCTGATTTGGTCACAATAACCTACATTGTTCTTTTTTAATTTTGTTTCATTTGTACGTAAGATACATATTATGAAGTGTTAACAATACAGTGGTAAAACAAAAATCAGTCCACAGTATCAAAGATTAGTTACTTTAACCTACATGCATGCAGAGTTTTTGTTTGCTTATATTCTTTTCTCAAACTGTTGTTTATTCTTCCTCCAGTATGCATATTGAGGTTTAGATTTCAGTTACAAGATATTTTAGAATAATGATGAAACCAGTCATGCAGATACTGTGAATTTACTATTTTTCATGAAGTCCAAAATGTTATGGGTTTGCTGGATGCTTTAAACCATGAATGTAAATGCACAATGAACAAAGATCCTTGTGTGGAAACAATGATTCCTGTGTGGAAAGAATGAAACCTACTTTGCAATCAGTGAATGTTAAATAATGACAGTTATGTAATTTGTCTCCATAATTACAAACATTCATATCCCTGAAAAAAGTGACAATGAATCATGACCTTAGTACATGACTATTTCCTAAACTTAGTACAAGGATGTTAATATGAGTTTTGTTCACAAGTATCTTGCTGACATTTATTTTCAAGCCATACTAAAAGATGATTTTTGAAACCTTGGTAAATTGTCTTTATCAGAATGATTCCATTTTGTTTCTCCTTAACTGGCTGATTACCATCTTTGTGTATTTGACATGTACTACATTAATTTGACCAGAATGCAGTAAAAATAAAAGGGGAAATATATACTGGCATGAGCATTGTTTTACAGACAAAAGATTTATATGCAGTATTATTTTCATAACTTGAAAATGATCCTTCTTTTGCAGGCATTTGACTCTTGTAACTGCAAGACAGACATTGGTGGAGAACCCTTCCATGTAAATGTCTTTCCCTGGAACTTAAACCATGGATCCTCTGGCTGGGAGAGGCATACGAGCCAGCCTATAGGTAGATATGGTCACACCCTAACAAGTTGTGGTGACTCTTTATACTTGTTTGGAGGATACTCATTTGAATTCGGTCTCATGGATGACATTTGGCGGTTTGACCCTCAACAGAAGCAGTGGCATGAAATGATTCCAATAGGAGATGATTTGCCTGTGGCAAGGTAGGAGAAAATAACCATTTTTGCTATGGCTGAAAAGTAAAATTAACATGTATCAAGGCAGCAAACTTGGGATATTATAATGTTAGTCCTCTACTTGAGGCATGTGCAACTTCCTCAAGGGTGCATAAGCCATTTTTAAAGTCCACACCATATGATATAAATAAGCAAGTAAAATGAGGTCATGGACCCATAGGCTCTTGGTTGCACATATCTGTTATAAAACACAATTTATAATGTTATGACTCTAGGTCTTAAACTATATAACAGAAAGAAGCAAAACCTATCAAGTTTAGTAAAATCAACAGTAATTTATTTCTCTAAGTTACAAAAATGAAAATGAAGAGACACTTAAACTATTGTGAATTACATCCCAAATAATTGTAAATGTCCTATCACAAGTACAGATGTATGCAAATATTCCAAATGAATTCCAATAGTCATGAATGTCCTGATGTACCAAGAGGCTTGAATGCCCTGATGCACTAAATGTCTTGAATGTCTTGATGTACCACAATGATACAATCCAGAATGTCTTTGAATGTTTTCAATAATTCCAAAGTAGTGTTTTAGTCCATGAAGACAATTAGCAGTTTGTAATTCCAGTGAATAATTTAAATAAATAATTCCTCTCAAGTTAAATCTTAACACAACTACAAACTCTGATTACAGATTCCCAAAGACTGGTAATGTAACAGGAATGAATAATTTCTTTGTCAGCTCCTGTGTATACATAATTTTACTTGACCTATGTCACAGTATAGTATTCTGGAATAACCATTCATCATAATGGAAAATTATTGGGCCTAGTCATATTGCCAACAAGACTCACCTGAACTTCTAATATGTAAACATCTTGTTTTCTTAAATCATGACAGAAATCAGGTAGGCATTAACTCCATTTACAGCTCTTAATAACAGTCATGATAAAAGTCAGGTACACAGTATAAATTTAATATATATTACAGTAACTTGTGCTTGGAAATATAATATGGATTAATTGACATGGAGAAGATATTCTTATTATCCCCTCAAAATTGATGTTGGGAGTGGGCATAGTGTTTTGCCTGTTCATGTGAAGTTGGGAGGGGATATAAAATTTCACCTGCTCATGTGTTAATTTGTTCGTACATTATCCTGTCTGTATTTGAATACCTCAAAATATTTCAGACACTGTGATGATTTGCCATAAATTAACTGCACAGGCTCTCTGTTGCAGAAAATGGATGTCATCTCAGTAAATGTGTTATACTGAAACAGTCACTCACTGACATACCTTTTTCTCTGGGGATCTGATAAGAGGAGTCTATGATCTTCAGCCTGTGCACATTTGAGGAATTTTAAAATTTTCATGGTCTTTACATATATGTCAACCAATACACTTTTGGCATAATTATTATGCATTTTTTTCACCAAATTATGTCTTATGCTTACCTTTATATGGATAGCATTTTTTCTGTTCATTATAGCAATAAAAATTTGGGTTCTCATTTTTATTTTTATCATTGCTTTAATCTCACACATGATATAAATTTGAGAATGTTCTAAAAAGGAAGACTCCTGCATAAAAATAGTTTAATAGTACATTTGTCCATCACAAAACCTACATGTGCTTTTAGTTTCTGTTTGTAGCAACTGTATATGACACATTTCCAAACAAACAGATGGGATTCTTCAGTATGAAACTTAGCCTCACAAATTATATTGAAAATATATTTAATCAGTGGACCCATCTATACTTTTAAAAAACAGTGCCAGTTGTTAAGCAAAACAGGTTTTATCGATGTAACTCATGGATGCTATGACTGAGAAATGTTAGAGCAGAGGGATCTTTTTAAACTTCAAATAATGTCAGATCAGTAAAAGGTAAATCAACTATGCTGTACAAATTTGAAAAGAAGAATATGAAATTGATGTAATATGGCACCCAGATCGACACATCATCATGCTCATTGCACAATTTGTGGACTTGACTGTTATGATCATGCAGCAAAAGTTACACCTGTAGACTAGTTAAAGTGAGTGGTTTATGTAAATAATTTGTCATTTTGTTTTGTGTTGTGTTCTGGTACTAGTCCACATGGATTTTGCCCATTTATGACAATAATTTTAAACGGCTGCAAATATAAATGTACATTTTTAATACAGTGTTCTATAATTATGTCATGTTATACATAGATTACACTTTTATATGTGCAAATTACACTTTCTTGCCACTTATTTTAGCAGTATTTATGCTTCTGCCTCTTTTAAGGTTGGCATATATGCTTTTATTTTATTGACAATTAATGTGGTTACTTTTCTCCATACTTTTCCGTCTGATGACCCATACTGTGGGAATAAATATTCAGCTTATAGCACCGTTAAAAACCTATACAGGTTTTTAAAAATTTTAAATCTTGTGGACCCCTACAAAAATGGACACCAACCCATACATGTTTATAAGGATTTTAGTCACATGGGCCCTTACAAAAATGGACAACAATGCATACATGTTTTTAATGATTTTAGGTCACAGGGACCCTTAGCTCAAAATGGACACCAGCACATAAATGACAGCATTTATGAGTCCAGTTTTTAATGACATGATCATACTCAATCTCGGCATTAAAAATACTGAGTTCTTAACGATGTGATCATTCTCAGTCTCTGTTTTAAATGGTACTCAGTTCCTAATGGTGTGATCATACTCGATCTCCCTATTAGATATTAGTTCTTAATGGTGTGATCATATTCAGTTTTTCTATTAAATAGTACTCAGTTCTTCATGGTGTGATCATTCATGCTCAAGCTCTATTATATAGTACTCAGTTCTTAATGGTGTGATCATACTCAATCTCTCTGTTAGATAGTACAGTAAAACCTGTTATGAGAGACCGCCCCTTCTGCCAACAAAAAGCGGTCTCTCAAGACAGGTGGTCTTTCATAGCAGGTTTGTACAAAAATACCAGTTTCCAAGGTCCAGTTTCAGAACAATTTCAAGAAAAATAACCACAATCACTGTACATATATTCTATTCTTTATTAATAGTTGTTGTTAAATATTGTATGCATTCATCTAAAAACAAAATTATGTTGTAATAAAGATATACTTCTATCATTAAACATGAAATCACATTTACATTTGAAGATCACATATTTTAGCATATGAAATCATTTCTGAATTACTCGTTTTCCTTTATAACAACCTAAATTTGTTTTACCGACGTTTAAACCGCTTTTTTGCAAGTTGTCTGCACTTTTTCACTTCTTTCAGTTACAATAATTATTTTCTCCAGCCTTAAAATTTGTCTCTTTTTAGTTGGAGGTTTGTCCATTGTTATTAAAATTCTAGGTGTTAAAATTATTAGTGCTTAGTTGTAATATCGAACGTAAAGACGGTGGCTGTGGGAAAATATGAAAAATCTATATATGTGCATTGCATATCTAACAATTAATGAAATAAAAAGAAACAATTATCTCATCCAGAAACAGGACCATTTACTCAGTGACAAAAGTCAACGGCTTCATTCAAAGATAACATACAGGGATTAACTGTATAAGCAAAGTGTGTAACCCGGTCGCACCAACTTAAATAGACGACAGCTTTGTGATTGGGATGTCATGACTTAACATGGGGGTGGGTGGGAACAAACATCACAAGTCTTGAGCACTATCATTCGAATCCCGCAAATGATTCTCTCTTGCTGATTTAATAGACAATGACCTTATTCACCCCCGGCAATACTGATTAACTCGAGACAAACAATATATGCGACCACTATGTCAACTTTGACACTTCAATGGCATTTCGTGACATGTACATTAGCCTGGTTTACGGACTGTAGCATCTATCACCGGTAGTAACAATCCTTTTTTAAATATTTGTTTGACATTTGTTTTTGATCAGAACAATCGATACTAATCAAGTGGTCGTTGTAATAATTGATTACATAAAGGTCACTGGTGTCTGTCAGTTCTCGCGATACAGTCGTCATAGGGATGCCAGGTCCTACAAAGGCCGGGAAGCAGGTTAATTACAGGAATAATTAGTCTGGTTCCCTGCTTTATATGCTTTCTGATTTCCTCACCCCTATACGAATAATGGAGAACAACACAAGGAGCACACGAAGCAGGGAACCAGACTAGGAAATAATCTCCATATACTTTAGTCTGGTTTATGACAGAAACTATCAGAGATCGGTAGCCAGCCTATTTTTTAAATTTTTTTATATATATTTGGAACGTTATGAGCGGTCGTTCTTACAGGGATTAAACAAAGGTTTGTGGAGTTTATCCTCGTTTTTTGTGATGCGGTTGTTCATAGCAGTGTCGAAATGCACATTTTGCCAAGATATTGCAGTCACTGGTCACGTTCAGCAGGTGGTCGCTCATAGCAGAGCGTTTATATAATAAAATCGATCCGTGCATTATGATTGTGGTCGTACATGACAGGTGGTCGCTCATAGCAGAGGTCGCTCAAGACAGTTTTTACTGTACTCAGTTTAAGGGTGTGATCATACTCAATCTCTCTATTAGATAGTACTCAGTTCTTAATGGTGTGATCATACTCAATCTCTCTATTAGATAGTACTCAGTTCTTAATGGTGTGATCATACTCAATCTCTATTAAATAGTCAACCACTCATGTGGCCTAAGTGGTCAGGACATCTGCATTGGATGTAGGAGGTCACGAGTTCAAACCCCAGCTGAGTCATACCAAAGATTTATAAAATTGGTAATAGCAGCTGCATCACTAGGCACTCAGCATTTAGAAGTTAGTGTTAGGCTGGATGGCCTGGTGTGAGAATAATGTGATTGGATGGGACATAATGTGACATGTCTTTTTCATGATGACCAAGCTAGTCATCACTGTAAACTGCCTAACTGCAGACATCATAGTGATATGCTTGAAAAATTGTTAAAGCTATGTTAAAACTCCAACACACACACACACACACACACACTCTATTAAATAGTACACAGTTCTTAATGGTGTGATCAAACTCAATCTCTCTTTTAAATGTTACCCAGTGGTGTGAATAGTACACAGTTCTTAATGATGTGATCATACTCAATCTCTCTATTAAATGGTACCCAGTTCTTAATGATGTGATCATACTCAATCTGTTAAATGGTACTTGTCCACAGAGAACAACATTTCTTGAATGTTCTTCATAAAATAAATTTCCTTGTACACAGGAAAAAATTTACATTTTTGTTTTTAATTTTATAATGTGCAATTTATTTTAGGTATTACCATGCGGCAGCATGTGTTCCCATCCTCAAAACTCTCTACATTTTTGGAGGATTTGTTAGTGCAAAGGATGATGGTCAGTTGAAATACAAGGCAACAAATGAGCTATGGAAGTTTGCTGTGGATGCCAGGAAGTGGACAAAAATCAATGTATGTTTTTGTAGGTTATTCATTTTAGGGGAGTTCACAAGTCCCTTTCGCTCCAGGCCACCACAAAATGGTACAAAGTACCACTATATAGTGTGTGTCTGTACAAGTCCCTTTCATGCCAGGCCACCACAAAATGGCAAAAAGTACCAATATATGATGTTTGTCAGGCATCCTCAAAATGGTACAAAAGTACCACTATATGATATGTGTCTACAAGTCCCTTTCGCTCCAGGCCATCACAAAGTACCAGTGTCTGATTTCGCATGTTCAGATGCTTGGTGTATTAATAATTATGATGCTAAAATTAAATTTAATACTGATTGTTTTGATGTGTTAATAATTATCATGTTGAAATCAAAAGTAGTCCTAATTGTTTTGATGTATTGTAATTATGTTGAAATTAAAAGTAGTACTAATTGTTTTGGTGTATTGGTAATTATCATGTTGAAATTAAAAGTAGTAATAATTGTTTTGGTGAGTTAATAATTTTCATATATAAATTGATAGCAGTATTAAATGTTTGGTGTGTTAATATTTGTCATGGAAATAAGGATATAATAATATACTTTTTTCTGCTGAAGGTACCAACATTAGTGATGGGATTAGCAGGTCACTCCTTAACGCTGGTTGAAAATACAAACCTTGTTGTGATAGGAGGATTCTCAACAGAGCATTACTTCAGTGACCATGTGTACGAGTACAACACCACATCGTTTTACATCAATAGCTGGCAGCAGCTCAGTCGGGCAAATATGCAGGGGGCGATACCGTTAGGTAACATTTCTTCTTGCTTTATGTCGTGAAATTATTCAGCATGTTGCATAATGACATATCAGATTGTGAGCTGTTCTTGAATTAAACAATCACAATTATTAACCTCATAAAACAAGTACTTGCACAGATCTCAAAGACATGTAGGTGAAGAACAAGCATTAAAACATGATTTTAACAAACAATTACTGTAATTTATGTAACCTGATTATTCCAGTTTTAAGCCAGTGCTAAAGCCAGCACTCTTCAAAATTGAGATTTGTTAATTTGTATCTTGTCTATGTGCTCTGAAGATTGAAAATTGTAGGTATCGATTCTGAAAATATTGAATTTACAATTTTAATTAAAATTGGTACTGAACAAAGTTTTACACATTTTTTGCATCTATAAAATTTAAATTAATTTATTATTTAGAGTTCTTACAAAATAAAACGAGGTAATATATCAAAAGTAGGTCATGTTCCCTAACAGCAAACAATAGTAAATGAACACCTTCATCCCAATCTTTTCCAGTATCAAAACAAAATGACTAAATATTGTTTCAAAATTTGATGAAATCGTTCTAAAGCCCCTTGGCGTTGAGGGTGATACACAGAAGACTTAAAGTGCTGGATGCCTAATTCATACATGACTTGCTGGAAACTTCCCGACATAAAATTTGACCCTTGATCAGACTGGACAGATTTGGGAAGGTCAGATTGGACAGATTTGGGAAGGTCAGATTGAGTGAAAAACAACTTTCTCAGAGCTTTTACTATTGTTTTAGTTTCAATATTCCTCAAAGGAATTGCCTCTGGGAATCTTGTAGATGCACACATTATGGTTAGCAAGTATTGGTTGCCTGACTTGGTCTTTGGTAAGTGACTGATACAGTCTACCATTATTCTGCTAAATGGTTCATCAAATGCAGAAATAGGTTGCAGATGGGCCTTTGATTGGGATTTCTGCCACTGGAAAAGTGTGACAAGATCTAAAGTATTTACAAACATCACTTTCAGTTTTTGGCTAATAAGTGATTGAAGATCTGGTGATAAGTCTTATTGATCACTAAATAATCAGCCGACATAATGTTATCATTTCATACATCAGTCTGTCTGTCTGTCTGTTTCACACACACACACACACATAAACAGGGAATCAGACTGGTCAATGATAAAAAAAATCAGTAATGTAACACATGCATGTTTTTGCATACAAGTAAAGTTTGTTGAAACCAGTTGGAATACTTTTAATGATCTTTCAGATGTTGAGCATCTTGAAAATAAATATAATTTATACAGAATAACAAACATCTTCATTAGAAAAAGCACACATTGACAATTATTCTCAAAATGGTTATAAAACGAGTACTCAGTAATTAAACTACCCAGTTCCCCCTCCCCTGTGGTTTTCTTGATATCTAGCTGGGATTGCCATCATTCTTATGTTGTTTATTTTTAGGTCCATTAGTAACTCATACCCTCTTTTATTGTGTGGTCTGTGTTTTGGGACCCCATTGTGCATGAGTAATCAAGGAAGAGGTGTAATAGAAAAGATTGAGAAACATCAAGCTTTGTAAAATGAAACAAATAATTTATTTCCCTAGAATACAGAGAATACAAATTGAAAGTTTTTAAAAAAAGGAACTTACTGTATTGCTAATTAAATCCCAAATAATCTTAGAATTACAGAAACAAGTCCTAATAATTAAAGATCTGAATAAATTTTAGTGGAAATCCATATTAAATCCAACACTGAAAGTGTAGTTGTGCTTGTAGTGACCTGTATTGTGGTGATGTACCAACAATCTCTTGTTGGATCATAATAATACGAACCAAGAATTAAATATTAATTTGAAATTTGAGTATAAATTCAAGTCTCTATTTCCAAGAATGATATTTTTGAAGAGCACTTTGTATTTCCAGAGAAGAATCACTTGAATTAAATAATTTGAATAAATAAAATTCCAGCCCAAATGAATTTATGGACACAGCAATAATAGAATTGATTCTGCTAAGATCTTAAAGTATGAATGAATAATTTTTCCAGTAACAAGATTATATAGTCCTCTACTTGACCTCAGGTCACAATTAACATTTTCTAAAATGGGGCCCTGAGTGGCCGAGTGGTCTGAAGCGCTTACCGTTTCGGATCGCTGCCATCTCATCTCTGTCTGTGTGGGTTCGAGTATCAGGCTTGGATTACGTGGGTATGTGAGAAAGCTTGCCAGTAGCTTCTTGTGGGTTGGTGGTTCTTCCCAGGGTTTTCCAGGATTCTTCCTCCACCAGTTATACTGGCTGCCATGTATAGCCTATCTTGTGCTGAAAAATGGTGTTAAACCCTACAACAACAACATTTTCTAAAAAAACTATTACCTAATGGAAAATAACCTTCTGGGAACTTCTTAATGTTTACAAAATAAAATCTTGGTTATGATTAAAAGGTCTGTTACTAAAATTATAATATAGGATGCGGAATATATCAGGTAGGCCAGGTATATTTATAGTCTAATTCCAATAACCTAGACCCAGACCCAAATATATATGTTTACATCTATTAATAGTGATCCTGATATTAAACCCATACAAATAGATAATATTTTAGCTATGTATTAGTTGTTTACAGAGTGAAATAATGATTCAGGTCAAGTAGAAAATGAAACTGATTTTGGAGAAGGTCAAATCCAACACAAAATGTTACTTTACAGTAGCATATAATGAAATAGAATTTAAAAAAAAAATAACAAACAAACAATGCAAATTGAATAAACATAACAGAGAGAGAGATATATGTAATAACATCATGTGTGAGAGAGTGTGGGATAGAGATGGATGTAAAACAACATTGTGTTAAGTTAATATTCAGAGCAGTATTTCTTTGTAGCTGGAGAGAGAGAGAGAGAGAGAGAGAGTAATGGTACCAGACGAAATCTCTTGATCTCATGACATGCTCATTTCCTTTATAAACAAAGCATTTTGTGTAATATAGCTACAAATGAGTTTGACAATTCGGTTATCACCAATAAAAATATAAGCTGTTACAAAAGAGCAAAATATCATATTGTAGATATTCTCAGTTTACAAGGAAAGTGAAAACAATTAACAAAGAGAGAGATTGAGTCCTTGGGATTACTGCAGATAAATTTGGTGCCAAAAAGATTCAAATAAAGATCATCTGTTGCACATTCTGCATCATTGAGGAAAAAAAATGGACAGAGAATGATAGTTAAGTGAAATGTGTGTACAAGGATTCAACTGACAAAGTTTTCAAATGTTTTTTTTTACTGTGAGGGTTTAATTGATTTAAAATAACATTAATGTAAGTTTTGTGACATTGATTGCATGAGATTTTTTAAATATTCAAAAAGTCTTTCTTACTTTACATATGAGTATTAGTCACATCTACCTCTAGAAAGTATAAGGCCACTTTTCTGCTGTAGAAGGGGTGGCCTTAAAAGTAGGGACCATTGTTAAAGCATGACAATGGCTTTGATAGTCCTTCAAGAATGCTGTTAATGATGGCCAATTACAAAGTCACTCAACTCAACACAGCTCACACATTTTAAAACAAGAGTTCAAAGTCATTTGATAATCAGTACACGCCAGACTCGAAGACCAAAGACCACTGGTCAGACTTCTATAATTATAATTACAGTAAACAAATTAAAATAAATAAGTTGTGGCATTTTCTGTAATAAATGCAAATGTCATAGAGGGAGTGAATTAAATTTCGGGATTTTGCCTTTATACTGATTTTGCTTTTTATGCTAAAGTTTTAATTCTTGTATACAACAGTATTTTATATACTGACACTACATATCAAGGATGTGAGTACATTATTGAGCTTTTCAGTTACTGACACTACATATCAAGGATGTGAGTACATTATTGAGCTTTTCAATTACTGACACTACATATCAAGGATGTGAGTACATTATTGAGCTTTTCAATTACTGACACTACATATCAAGGATGTGAGTACATTATTGAGCTTTTCAAACACCTGCAAAGGGGTGAAATTTGTTCCACCACCATCTAAATGGTAAAGTTAATACCATACTTTGACTATAAAAATTTGTAATTATAAACTGTCATTTTTAAAAAAAAACTAATTTGTACAAAGGCTCTTGTTGTTGAATACATGTACTGTTCATATTTATTATTACTGGCAAGAATCATAATTTTTCAACTAACATCTGTTATTATTTTTATTTCCCTAATGAGATCTCATTTCCCAACTGACAAGCTTACTAACTTGGGGGCATCTTGCACTCAAATCCAGCCCTCAACTAGAATTACCATGAAAGTAAATTTACCAACAAATCAACTGTTAACTTTGCTGCCAAGAAATCAGGCATAGTTTATAAGCATGTAACAATTCTGCTGTGGATTTTAACACATGGTGATATTGGGTGTCCTAATGAAAACAGCAGTAAATTGTTTGTTAAGAAGTGTTAATTGACAGTGAAATATAACCTGCTACTGAAATCTCTCTGTCTCTGTCTCTCTGTCAGTTTCTCTCTCATATTGTGACACTGATAGCCTCAATTTGTCCATAATTACATTTTCTCCTGTAAATTGAAATTCACCTAGCTTGGTACATCGGCTGTCTGGGGGATGACCATATATGTGCCGCTCCCAGAATGAGTGCAAGATCTGTATGCAGAAATTGCATTTACAGTGACATTTTTAAGATGTTTTTTGGCAGGTGAAACTTTGTATGTGTATTCATAGGAGGGGGACTCAATAATATATGTAATAGATTTTTGGTTAACACTCTTGTGCTGTCCGTAAAGAGGGGAGGGGGAGATAGCAAGCCATGACAGAAGCTGTATTATTTTATGCAGGTACAGCTGATATCAGGCATCAGGTATGAGGTATTTTGAATTTAATCAATATTCATGTATTCATATATTATATATTGTCAGTATTTAAGCACTCCTTTCTTGGTATTTTTGTTTGTTGTGGTAAAAATGTTTGACAGAAACTTCTGAAAGCTGGCTAAAATGATACAATGATTTCTTCTTATGTACACAAAGATGTTTTGTAATTATTCACAATAATTCATCCCAAAATTACAGGAATGTATGGACATTCTGCAGTGTATGATGAACCATCCAGAACCATTTACATCTATGGCGGGATGGTGTACAGGTCCAGTGGCTTCAAGTTTTCAGGCAGTCTGTATACCTATGATACTAGCATCAGAAGGTGGAGCACTATTCCAGAAGAAGTTGGAAGAAAGGTATTATCAATCAGTCCGCTTCTTGTCTTTTTCTTCATGTGGATTCACTATTTTCATGTGGTACTAGTCTTCTTGAATTTCATGATTTTAAAAACACATTTAAAAACCAAACCAACTGCAATCTTTCTCTGGAAACAACAGGACTCCCTAACAGTCCATCAGTTTAAATATTGATGAAATATCATTTTTCACTAGGTTCCAAAACTTGATATTATAAGTGAAAATAAATGAATTCACAGTATTAGTTGGTTGAAATGAGCCATGTCAGCTCAGTGGATAGTGTACAGGACTTGCAGCCATAAAGGTGCAAGCTCGAATCCAATCATTGGATCAGTTTGCGCCACCTGATGTAGTGTTTCTTCAGGGAAGGCACTTTATTTTTGACACTAAATACTCCCAGATGTGTAGTCATGCCATAAAACACTATACCAAACCAACCAAAGCCTATGTTCATTGAAGTTGATCATGCATTTGCACTTTGTGTTTACATTGATCTTTACTTGTTTCAGTTTTATGTTAATGATGTATAAAGAGTTTGCCAGTGTATTCAGGACAAACCCATGAACAATTATAAGTTTGCCATAATCATTGTGATTTTATATGTTACTGTGGTTAGTTTCAGTGGTTATGATCAAAAGATAATTTATAATGGGCTTTTGTACATCATCCATCCAATGAAAATCATGTTATTGCTACTTCGTTAAAGTGGATGGTCCTATCAGCATGAGGTTTTCAGTGAAAGATTTCTTATGATGTTTAGTTAGTCCTAATTGAAAATAGTGCTAATATGACATCCAGTATGGTCACTATAGTAGTCATCTTGACAAAGTCATTATTACTCCTGATGATGTCTAATTGGTTCCAAATGATTATTATTCCCATGAACATGCAATATGGCCACCAAGGAGAACATCTTGAAAAGCATGACATTGCTTATCTTGAATAGATGCATGTTACCAACATGAGGTTTTCACTGAAACAATTTGCTGCATGAGTTCGAGTCTCACCTTGACCAATGTTGGTGTATGGGAAAGCTTGCCAGAAGCTTCCCATGAGTCAGTAGTTCATTCTGGGTTCTTATCTACCAGCGGGTGCTTCCTCCACAAAATGTACTGGCTGCCATGTGTAGCCTATCATGTGCTGAAAATAGGTCTTAAATCCCACAAGACTAAAAGACTTTTGTATCATGTGTGTTGGTCCTAAATGAAACTGGTTCTGATCTGACAGTATGGCCACCATGGTGGCCATATGGAAATCTTGTTATTGGTACTCCTTCAGAATGGATGGTTGTATTAAGACAGGGTTTTCATTAAAATTCTTCTTACGATGTCTAGTTTGTCCTTGTCTACTTGTTGTTAAATTATCAGACCTCTAAGATGCTACCAAATCTTTTTATCAATACTTCTCCTAAATTGGTGGTCATTGCTACATGGGTATTTCCACCAAAGACTTCTTACATTTGGTTGGTGCCAAATAAAAATGATGTCAGTCTGACATACAGTTTGGCTGGCACGGTGGCCCTCTTTAACAACTTGGTATAGCTAGTCAGCTCTCTGACATGATGGCCATGGCTACCATATTGAAAATCTTGTTATAACTGTCCTCTTTATTGGATGGTTGTGCTGACATGGTTTACACTCAGATACCTTTCACTATAATTATGTAGTTGGTCTTAGATAAAAAGGATGTCGATATGACCACAGAAATGTAACAAAATCCTGTAAAAATTACTTCATCAGAATGGATAGTCTTAATAACATTTTTTATTTTTATCTAATCCTCTCCTGCACTGTATAATTGTTCCTGTATTAAATGATGCGGATTTATTATCAACGGACTGTTAATCTGAAGTCTCATCTCACACAGGGTTGAGATGTAATAAAATACAGTATTCACACTATGTAAAATAAAATACTCTAGTATGTAATATAAGTATGATCACAGAATGGAATCAATAAAATACCACAGGCTTGTAAAAAGAAACATGTAATTATACGACGGGGGGCTAAAGAATGTTCAGCTTTTGTGTTTTAAATCAGCAAGGAGAAGATTAAATAGGATAAGCAGGACATGCCATGTTAAAATGCTATTGTATGTAAAACTATAAATGTAAATCACTAGTCCTCTTGCCTGAATGGTGGCAGTGTCATGGGGTTTTCATTCAAACACTTCTTGCAATATTTAATTGGTTGGAAATGGTGGCAGTGTCATGGGGATTTCATTCAAACACTTCTTGCAATATTTAATTGGTTGGAAATGGTGTATATCTGATCTCCAGCATATCCATACTTTAGTAAAGGAGTTCTGAAGATCATATCTAATTGACCTTGGGGTCAAGTCCAAGGTCATTCTTGCATTTTCGTACTTCGTTGAGCTTATGAACATAGTGACTACTTGTGCATGTACAAGTGAATTTAACTGGACTTTGTATTTAGTGGCATTCCAATGAACAAGTTGATCCATTCTGACGTTGATTATAAGATCAATGGACTTGAGTCTTTAGGTCTGCTGGCATGTAAGGATGATAACACAAACAAGTATAAATAGAATTTTTATAATTGAAACCAGTTTGTGGATAGATCTGAAGAATATTGTTATCACTTTAATAACTTTCAATGATCGTTACTATTTGATATCAGCTTCAGGGTCAAAGGTTATGCTGCAGATTTTTGTTCTTACTGGTATCTTGTGAATGTGTTAACTCAAGCACATGATTTTACAATTTTGATATATTGATGTTTGTCAAGAATATCAGAAAGGGTTTCAGTACAGGGCAGTTAAAGAGATATGGTCTTATAATCGATTCTAGGAAATTCATTTTGATTAGTAGAGCACTAGTCCCCTCAAGAGACCTATGTTTAACCCATATTATCAGGAAACATTATGTGTGAGAAAATGCTATACAAGAAGGATCCCTCATAGTGCTTCCACTTTTGAAAGAATGCACATATCATGCATGTACTTTCACTGGCACTGTTGTATTGTCAACTGTTTATAGCAGTTGCATATGATGAATTGCCTAGAAAAGAGACTGGTTTCTTAATTTTAGAAAAAATATTTCTCAGATTAATTATATTTATGAATAGAGTTGTTCATAAAACCGCTTCTGTTTAAGTAATAGTACTGTTCCTTAACTTTGTCCACAGCTAGAGCCAAGCTATTTCCACACAGCAGTAAGCTTGGGTAACTACATGGTTGTCATTGGAGGGAAGAATAAAAAAGGAAACCTCCCCAACAACATTCTTATCTACAAGTATACATGTAACTTTTGGCAAGTTCTTTCCATGTCAGGTGAGTTTTTTTAAAATATCAATTGCAGAAAGTATGTAAGTAATGATAATCACATACTGTAAAATGAGAAATATTTATAGGGGTGCAATGTCCTTGTTTAGCAGTAATCTAATAGTTACATGGGAATGTAATCACATGGGGTCATAATTAACTTAAACACCATAGCTTAGCATAAACTTTTCATGCAGGATTTAATTTTGTGGATTTTTGTTATTCATGAAAATGACAAATCCACCACAAATAATCTAATTTTACAATACATATGTATTCATTTAAGGATGGCTATTGGTAGTACGCCAGTTTATAGTTTTACAACACACATGCTCAGATGTAGGAGGTTGCAGGTTTGAACTGCGGACGTGTTGTACCAATGACTTATATAAATGGTATTAACAGCTACCTTGCTAGGTGTTCAGCATTAAGAAGTTTTTTAGACTTTTCAGTCTGGTGTCAGGATGATGTTTCGGGTGGGACATCATACTGTATTTGCGGCATGATGCCCCAGTGCTAGACATCACTGTAAATTGCCACACTGCAGACATTGTAGCGATATGACTAAAAAAATAGCTAAAGCTATGTTAAAAATCTGAATTTCACACACACACACACACAGAGTGTACCATCTAAAAATGCCAGTTAGCAGTGACCTTGATCATCATTACAATGTGGGGAACTGAAGGTCAGGAGAAAGATTAACATAAGCCAATAAAGTTTGTTTCCTGATCTCATGATTTTTTTGTTGTGTAATGGCAGATGTACATTTACTACCCCAGGATCAAGGTTACAGGCAGGAAAAATGTATGCATATGAGATTTTAACCATTTACTTATCATGACCAATCAGTGTGACATATTATAACTATGGTCCCTGCCTCAAGATCATGGCAGAGGTTAAATTAATTCAGTGACCTTTGTCCATCTATGGGTGTAAGCTTTGAACCAATAGATATTTTAATGAAACCTTAGCCATATATAGCTTGACCCAACAGGGTATTGCATGTCTAGAGTCATACCCCTATCTCAAGGTCAAGGTTGCAGCAAGGGATAATGTAAGCTTGTTTCCTTATCCAGGCTGTCATTTCTTAATCCCTACAGATTTTTCCATTAAATTTTGCCTTCTTCCAAATTTTATATGCAATTCTATAGCTTTATGGTCCAGGTAACCAGCATTCTACCTGCTGAATGATGATATATCACTTGAAAAACATGATTTATAAAATCGCAAGTATAACGTAAAAGTGGTCAGAGAAAAATATCCACTATTTCAGAAATTATTTAATTGACTGACAATAGCTAAGGTGATTTAGTGTTTGACATTCCTTTGAGCATTGCTGTGGGCAAGCCCAATTATACAAAGTGGAACAACCCAGTTCATTTGAAGTTTGGTAAGTCAGGTATGCTTGTTGAAGTTATTGCACTTTGTTGCCTGAAGTTAGATGTAGAAAAAGCATTCTCAGTGTTCAAAAAACTAAAACGGACTTTGGGAATGCACACTACCACCACCCACCCACTCAAACTTTAGGGTGTTATGTTACATTGCTGCATAAACTAAGGGGCCCCAGGTGGCCTAGGTGTCTAAAGCACTCACCTTTTTTGATCATTGCCATCTCACATTTCACCATGTGGTTCAAGTTTCATTCTTAGCAATTGTGTATATGTGAGAAAGCTTGCCATGAGTTGGTGGTTTTTACTAGTGTTTTATTCCCTCAGCAATATATCCCATCTTGTGCTGACAGATGGTGTTAAACCCAAAGCAACAACAACATAAACTAAATATACAAAATAAGTATGCAGCTTTATTAGTGAAAAGCTATAGTGTTAGAATTTATGGCAACACTTCAGCATTCTAGACACAGAAAAGAAGAGTTAATAGTGTTATTTTAAATTTTTTTACTGTAGAGATGTGAATAATCTGTGAACATTGACAGAATTCTTGAATTTAAATGAGCATCCATCAGTTAAGTTTGTTTTGTGTTATTTAATCTGTAATTTATTTCTCATGTAAAAGAATATGACACTTTAGGAAACCATGCATCATTCATTTGATAAACTGCAGCATTGTCTCATCATTTTTGTCTTTACCCATTGTTGCAAACCACCAGTGACAGTCTGCTTGACTCCTTTATCATCCATAACTACCTCTTCTGAGATTTTCTCTTTCTTCATGAAATCTGTTCAGCAAATCACTGTGAACATGGGTAATATGCTTTTATGCTGTTGGAATGAACCAGTTGAAGTTTCTCATCCAAGCACAGTTACGTATTAATCAGTAAAATAGGCACTTTCATTAATGGGATGGAGTTGGTTGTATTGTGAAATTTTTGTTTGTGGATACAATATACTTGTGAAAAATGAGGAAATCTCAGTTCAGGGGGCCTTGGTTGATAAAGGAACATGGCAGATTGTCATCCTTGGCTTGCAATAATGCCATTACCAAATACATAATAATCTTCTCTATTTTTTTAATTTTATGAGGAATTCACATAATTGTTTAGAAATCAGTTGCATTATCTTTTGTCATTTAGATAATCCTGCAGGCCGGGCCATGAGTAGATCCTATGCACCTAGTGCAACCGTGTTCAACAACAGTGTCTACGTTTTTGGTGGATTGAATGATGTGACGAGTGCAAACATGTTCCAGCTATCTCTTCCCCTCGATATTTGTGAGGTCAATGGTGATGTAGATACATGCGCTTCACAAATTGGTTGCATGGCATGTGTTGTAACAGTAGATGATGGTATTTCCACTCATAATGTGACATTAAATTCAACAGAGACCACCAGTTACAGAAATAAGACAATATGCAGCTCCAATGCAAATGGTGCACCACCCAGGTAAATAACCTTCCTTGTTAACTCATTAACTCATGGAGTTTATTTTTATTTCTGCCTGAATATGCCTTTATGGGTTACATCAAAATACATCCAAATATTTCTGCTTCTGAACAATTTGCTTTTAGCAGGATGCCAAGGTGTATAAAAGATGTTTTCGATTCGCTATTTCACTCATGCTAGTGCAGAAGGGTAATAATTGGATTTCTTTTATTTTTTTAAAATTCTTTTAGATTTTAATTTTCTTGCTTATTTGAGCTATGATTTTCATTTCCTGGCCATTTTTTGCTCAAAATCTCAAACTCTTTGGCAGAGATATGCTTTAGATGCCAGGCGAAAAAGACAGAAGTATGGACTCCAAAAAGCCAGCAATTTTTGATCCTCCCCCCTTCAAATCAGGCCTCAAAAAGTTTCTGCCACTATATTTTGTAATTCTGGTAGAAAGTCTATATTATTTAGTATCATTGTAGAACTACAGCTATCTACATTTCTGTAAAACCACCCACTTTTGTGCATTGTAAAAGATGATGACAGTACAGAGCTTGGAAGTATGGTAAAACATCATGACACCTGAGCATGGCACATGGGGTTTATGAGTTAATAGCTTTTTTAATATCTCAGATATGATGACAATAGTTATGCAATTTAAAAAATAACAGACTGGGATTGTGTGATTCTGTGTGTGTGTGTGTGTGTGTGTGTACATTTGTAATACCATGCACATTCTGCTTGGTTCAAGACGGAATTTAAACCTTGGGATATCGTTGACATTAGTCGGTAAATGTGCACAATGGTTTTATGATTTTTCATGAATAATAAGTTTAGGGTTGTCGGATGGATGTGGATGGGGTAGGGGTGGGGTGTGTATGGAGAAGGCAGAGTTAGTGGTGTGGGCATGGCTGGAGGCAGGGTTGGGTGGGTGTGGTCGGGCACAGAATATTTCCTTAGTAGTTAGTTTTATTAGTGTAAGAATTTGTATGCTTGCAGAGATGCCAGTTCTGGATTTTGTGAAATTATGATGAAATTTAAGTGAAAATACTGCATTTTAAATTTAGCTGATGAAATGCTAGAAAATCATCATTTTCTGGGGTTTAGTTTGGAGTAGGAAGTTTCTATAAAGACACAGGGTATCAAAAGTAATGCGGCACCAAGACATACACAGCAAATATCTCTGTCCATTTCCTTAAAACTTGTGATGTCTATATGATAGACTGATACACAAATTTGGATTATCAACATGAAAAGCATGATGCACTTTACAATCAACCAGATGAACATGAGATTTGCAGACAACAAAAGCATCAACAAAAAAGAACAGACAATTGGGAATTTTTATTTTTTAAATATAACTCCATTTTTTTTAATGATTATTTTGGCCTAGTGGAAGTTGTTTATGTTTGCGGGGTTGGTGGAATGGATACAGCATAATTTACTCATGAGACCTAGTAACAAGTATGAATCAACTCCTTACAGAATTGAAAAATGAAAGTATGGTCCATTTTTGGATTTAGTGACCATTCTACAAGATGTGTTCTGACTGGGAAATTTTTGCTCTATGCCTGATAGGCAAACTTATGGGTTGGCATTTTTGTGATTGACAGTTGACCCAAGTTTGAGCACATTCCAGATAAGGTTTTGAATGAGGTCATAGAGATATGTGGCTTCTTTGTTTACAATTTGGTGTTGGTTGAGTTATGATTGAGATCCCCACTTTATAACCATCCCCAGAGTTATGATTGAGATTCCCACTTTATAGCCATCCCCATCCCTTGAGACTGAGCCTTAGTGGGACAAATTGGAGGGGAGGGGGAATGCAGTAGCTCAGTTATTTGAGCATTGAACTCATAATACAAGGGTCATGATTCATTCCCTGACCAGGCCAGACAGGATTGGCTCCCATTTCCTTTGCATGATATAGCAAAAAATGTGTTAACAATGCTGTTAAAAACAAGAAAAATAAAAAATAATAATAAAACAGTTTAAGGGGTGGGACAAATCAAGAGCATGGGAATGTAGGTTTTACAAACACTTTCATGCATTTGGTCTTTGTGGTTATTGTATCTTTGTTTTTCTCCATGAATGGGTAAGATTCATGCTGTGTATTATCATGAAGATTATGTTTTTTCACCAGCCAAGCATACAAAATATAAGCAGTTTCCGGTTCCATGGTATTACGGAGGGATTTGAGAAGTTGTCAGAAAGCAATAGAAATTACAATATAACAGCTGAAGCATGTTTTCAAACTGTACTGTATGTGTTTCAGTAGATTGTGGGATAGAGGGAGGCATGTGCATACAAAAGTAAGACACTAAAAAGAGAAGTGAAATTTCTGCCTCAAACTTGAGCTATTTATTTGATTCTTACAGTAAATCACAAAGATTTATGTCTAAATCAATGGATTAACTTATTAGTATTAACATGCCAAGATTTATTTAAATAATGATCAGAAGCATTTAATTGAAGTTGCATATTATCTACATTCTGCATACTGAATATGTAACATCTAGAGCTGTTATCCATACTGTATATTAAGGCTGTCAAATACGCAGCCATTGAAACACAAAATGATTATGTTTAAACTTAATAAACCCACTGTGCCAGATGTAAGTAGTTTTCATCATTAAAGAATATTAATATGAAAAGTTTTCTTAAGTCCAGAAATAAATATTATTTATTGGAATTTAGATTTCTTGATAGTTAAAGGAAGGAAGATCTGTGTAAATTTGTATAGAACATGAAAAGGTCTGGTTTAAATGTGTAAACATGACATTCTTACTGTATATACATCATCTAGAGCTGTGTTACACATATTCTGCATACAGTATATGCATCATCTAGAGCTGTGTTACACATATTCTACATACTGTATATGCATTATCTAGAGCTGTGTTACACATATTCTACATACTGTATATGCATCATCTAGAGCTGTGTTACACATTCCGTATACTGTATATAGAGCTCTCTTATCCATATTCTATGTTTGTAGATGCATAATCTAGAGCTATGTTATCCATATGTACAGACTTTATTATCTAGATCTCTGTTATCCATATTGTACATATAGTATATATCATCTAGATCTCTGTTATCCATATTCTACATACTGTATATGCAGAGATGCTGCCAGGGCATGCAAGTACAAAAATAATGCAAACATTTTACAAATTTGTACACTTGGAAAACAGTGATGCGTGAGAACTCCCACTAATTAGTTCAAAGTTTTGCATATAAAAGTGCACTCACCTGTTAAGATTAACTTAATAAAGGATCTAAAAAGGAAAGATTAAATAATTGGGATATTTATTTGATCAAAATACCTCTCTCCATTCCAAAGTATGCAAATGAAGGTTGATTAAAGGATGCTTGGAAATCTTGCTAATTATTTATAACAGAAAAGCATATGGACTCGAGGGTTCTGCAATTAATGCTCCTTCCTTTTATTTATGCATGTGTTCATTTTGGTCCATTTCCAGAAGGTGAGTTTAGTCAAGCATAACTAGTCATAAAATGACTGATTCTATTCAACATGAATTCAGTAATGGCATGAATGAGCAGAGTGAATGGTAGAATGAAGAAAGTGAAAGACGAAGTAGAGTCTCTCACCAAATGGAGAATGATTATTCTCAAACAGTGTCAGGTTATGAACTGCCAAAGAAGAATCCCTAATTTCAAGCAAAGTTTCAGAAATCTTGGCTTTTAAAATACAAATGGTTTCGTCACAACACCACAGCAAGTGCCGTATTTGTAAACATTATGGAAAAAATAACCCTTTTACATCGGAAATCAACTGTTTTTGAGTCAGGATGTAGACTCACATAGAACATGTGAAGTTAACAGTTTATGTGCATTTTGGAACAGATCCATGAGAAAATACCCATGAACTGTAGAAAATTCTTTAAAACAATGCCTCTGGCACATATGCGTACCAATGGCAGACTGTCAAAGAAGCTTCTCAGCACAGAACACTATTCATATATACACCACTCCCTCGATAACTTGCGCACAACGGGGTCCACAAACATAGACCGCGCTATAAGCGAGGGAGTGAGTTACCGAGGGACCTCCAAAAATTGAAAAAAAAATCAATTGGACATCGAGAAAACGGGGGGTGTATGTCGGGGTTAGGGAACTTCGCTGTTTAATGACTGAATCCTCATTTTACATTCACGTCGATAATAACTTTTAATAACGCACTTTTTCTAATGAAGATGTTTGTTATTCTGTTTAAATAACATTTATTTTCAAAATATCCAACATGTGAAAGATTGTTCCAACTGGTTTCAACAACCATTACGTTTACACGAAAACATGTGTCTATTATGTCACTGCTTTTTGTTTTTTTTTATGGGTCTGGTTCCCGGAGTGGTATGGCATTGTATCCTGCCAAATTGGGAGTGAAAAGAGCAGAGAACTAGATTAACTGTTGATACACTACCAAACAAGATTCCTTTTGTTCAAAAAGCAAGTGAAATTTTCGTGAGACAATATTCTACGTCAAATCTCAATTTTTGTGCTGTTTAGTTAGTACAGTATTGATATTGTGATTTCATTGGAAGTAATAATGAAACTTTTTATCATTCTTGAGGATCTCTCAAAGTGCCAGTTCAAGAATTCTCTGAAACTAGCTTGCCCACAATGGTCCGTATCTGTGAAACCAAGCTCTTTATTTTACGAAGTATAGTATTTTTTTTTCGCTTTGTTGACGTGCTATCTTTGATCACAGTTACCAATGAGTCTGTTAATTTAAGGTAGTTTATGTTACATACACAATAACATTTATAACAGTGTTCAATTGATCAACTGAAGTGAGTTCAGCCGACATACGACCGGGGCAGCAAGATTTTAAGTTTGTAGGATTTTCGTGCCTTTTAACTTTTCTTTTATTTCACCTCCATTATTTGATTCAAAAGACATAATTAACGTGATAATACAAAGGAGGCCAGCTTTTAATTCAGTGCAACAATGCAACAAATACTTCTGCAAGTCAGTTATCAAAACACGGTTGGCACCTAAATAGGTTCTCAGAGAAATGCTCGCGGACATAGCTGTTATGGTAGATTGATACATTTTTTGTTTAATTACAAGAGGACACATTGCATTTATGATGATTACACTTAAAAGGAACTAGAAGATAGAACTAGAACACAGATTTCAGTTGATAGAAAAATTATTTAATTTGTATTTATTTATTAAAGTACTGCCTTCACTCGGCGTAAGTGACATTTTCATTGATCGAAATTTCCTTACATATCGTTAATTGCGGTGTGCTAGGAATGTCACTTGGAAAGAAAATGTAAAAAAATTGTGTGACTTATTTTTAAATTTGGTATTTCATAATGTTGATTAAAAATTTCCAGGTCCTATCTACCGTTTTCGTCGATAAAACGAGCGATATATCAAAGTTTTTGTAGTTAATTTTGATCATGATTTCCGTAAAGTTCATAAAGTAGGGATCTATTTTTGGGGTAGTTTCTGGTTTTAAAAAATTGGGCTCCATGCCTGATCCCACGTTATAAGTGGGTTCGCGAGTTATCAGGGCGCAAGTTATTGAGGGAGTGGTGTAAATAAGGAACAGATTAAGCTCAGAAACGGTTAACAGATTAATGCTTATGTGATTGGAAAGGGGGGGGGGCATAATAAGAGGATTTTGATTTCAGTATAGCCCTAACAGATGAGAGCTGAAAGAAAGAGAGATACATATTTAAGTATTCAGTAAATAATGCCCCATTTTCCTACTTGTGTCTTTTTGTTTTTTTTGCTGACGTGGTAGTTCTCCTCTTCAGAGAAAGTCTGGGAGAATCTCCATATATGTATTCAAGAACTGCATAGTGTTTATGTTCAAAAATATTTTACACATGCATTTTGAAATGTTTTAACTATCTTATCAGGTGTGTCAATGCTGTATCAGTGGAAGCTGGAAGACAGTGTAATATCTCATGGTTCATGGATATGAACTGTACACGTTTCCGCACCTGTAGCGAATGCATTGCTGTCTACCCACAGTTCAAGTCAGTAGAATCAGTAAGTTTTTCAACACATTTGTAAGATGAATATTACTTAAAGAAGCATTTGTCAGTAACCAAAGATGGGGTGAATAACAAGAAATTTACTTTGACTTAAATTTGTATAAAACAATTTCTCATCTGAATTAGCAGCTGTCTTTTCAGTTTTGTTGTAAAAAATGTCATTGGATTTTCCCCATATAAGATGAAGGTGAACCCATTGAGGTATATTTTAATTTATATGACTAAGAAATTAAATTAGTAGATATTTTTTTTAGCTAAGAGAAAAATAAGACACAATAAAATGTCTGAAGCAGCAATATTTCTTGCAGTTTAAAAAAAGACCTTTTTCACAATCTCTATGAACATACGCAGTGTCGTTCAAGAGACAGTAAAGGCTATGAGAACTTGAGCGAGGTAACAGTTGAGGAGGCAAACATGTTACAGTTATTCTAGGCTTTTTGAGACATTATTTTTAAGAAGCAATCACACATATAAGAATCTTAAGCTTTTATTGTGTACATAATACTTAAAAATTCCTGCAAGAATTTGGAAACAGTTGAAAAGGACAGTAGCTTTTAGTAAATTGCGTTACCCTCTTTAAGTAGATGATGATAATGATGATGTTGATTATTATTATTATTATTATTATTGTTGTCGTCTGGAGTCCTCAGTTGAAAGAAATTAGTGGCTAGTGAGCCATTTTGAAACTTGATTATGTGCATGTTAATGCAACAAGAAAGTTTTATTGCATGATCAGTGCTGTTTTAAAAGTCATGTTGCTTGGTCAGTGGTCTCAGCAGGTTCAGAAGATAGTGTTATTACTTGGTCATTGGTCAATACTGATTCAGAAGACAAGTTTATTGCTTGGTCATTGGTTGCTGGTTCAGGACATGGTTTTTTGCTTGATAAGCGCTGGTTCAGAAGATAGCTATATTGCTTGGTCAGTGGTCAATACTGATTCAGAAGACAGAGTTATTGCTTGGTCATTGGTCAGTGCTGGTTCAGAAGATAGTTTCATTGCTTGGTTAGTACTGGTTTAGAAGATAGCTTTATTGCTTAATAATTGTTCATTGCTGGTTCTGAAGATAATTTTATTGCTTGGTCATTGGTCAATGCTGGTTCAGAAGATAGTTTTATTGCTTGGTCATTGGTCAGTGCTGGCTATTTCTTTCTCTCTTTCTTTCTTTCTTTCTTTATTTCTTTCTTCTTGGCAGTTCATCACAGTGTCTTTTATGAGGTTCCTCCTCAACCAGATATACTGGCTGCCATGTGCATACCTTGTGCTGAATGATGTTGCTGACGTCATGAAAACCAAAAACTGTCTGCAGTAGTAAATAAACATTTATGTTTGTTCCAAGTCTGAAAATAAACAGGGAAAATAACACATTTATTGATTTCATTTGAATCCTCAAAAGATTTACACAATGCCACTGCAGTTTCATTTAATTTTAGATTTAGATGACCTAGTTCATGGTGTTTTCAGTGTGGCTTGTTTTTGATTGTAGGTACCATAAATACAAAAGGTAGACAAAGAAAAAGGATGGATTTTTGATGCCATTATTGCCATCACAGAATATTCAAAATCCAATTTCAATACATTCAGTGAATATTCAAATAGGATAATTTGGAATTCATTTCAGCTCTGCATCAGACCACCTTCATACACTCCATTGAAAGCACTAAAAGGTCTTTAATGTATGTTGAATAAATGCAATCCACTGAGCAGAAAGGATGATGTACTGAGATTCACCATTCCAAATTATGGAAATTGTACATGCTGTTCAAGTAAAATTATTTTAAAAAATGTCAAAGATATCTAACATGCACTATAATCATATGCTGAAGTGATTGCTGCCCAACATAGAATCAGTAGGCTCTTGTATACATGTCTGATTTTACAAACACTTCCAGTCGAAGGTTGATTTGATTCTTAATGAAATGGTGATCCTTGAACATTGAATATGGCCACTATGGCAGTCATCTTGAAACACATGTTACAACCAATGCTTCTGACTGTATGCTCATATTTATGTGGGATTTTATCACTAAAAAAATTCTTATGATGTCTAGTTGATACTAAATGAAAATAGCACTCCTAATTTTTGTACTGCCATGATTAAAACTTTACTTGGCCACAGTTCTATTGAAACTACATAATTTTATTATTTATTGAAGGCGATACAGTATCATTGTGGTCAAATTTGAAGCTGTGGGTTAACAACAGCTTACATCACTGTAAGGGGCCCGAGTGGCTGAGTGGTCTAAAGCGTTCACCGTTACGGGTCATGGCCATCTCACCTCTGTCTGTGTGGGTTCGAGTCTCGGATTCGGCCAATGTGGGCATGCGAGAAAGCTTGCCAGTAGCTTCTCGTGGGTCAGTGGTTCTTTCCGGGGTTTTCACGGGTTCTTACTCTACCATTTATACTGGCCGCCGTGTATATCCTATCTTGTGCTGAAAAATGGCATTAAACCCTACAACAACAACAACAACAGCATCACTGTACTTTTCTCTATTTAGTCATAAGTTTATTTACTTTCAACATTTAACATCCATATATTTTTTTGATGATTAATTAATTTAGTCATTTAATTCCATCAGTCTTTGATTTGTTTTCTCTCTGCAAATCACCCAGACAGTGTCCACTTGGAGTGAAACCTTACTTCAACTTCTGAGAAGTGAAGAAGAATGGTGATGGGGTGTAACGCTGTAAACATGGTTTATTAACTTGAACATAGAGTGGCAGATGGTTGTACATCATGTAATGTTAGGTGTTGTAGAATCAGAAATATTTGGTGGCAAGCATTCCTGGTTTGGGAATATACGGCCCATTTAGTGCGGGTAATACTTTTTTGGGAGGGTCAGACTTCTAAATTCAGTATCCAATACACATACCATTGAATGGGGATAATTTGTGGGAGGGTCACACTTTTTTCCTTAGCATCCAATACACAAACCATTCATTGGGGATACTAAGTTGTGGGAAGGTTATCCAATACACAGACCAGAGAGTCTGTTACACTGGTATATGCCGCTTTTTACTAGTGCAGTTTGTTCATGTACCAGAGAAAAATGAGACTGTTGGTATTCATGTAAAGACAAACTGTTAGATATGTATTAAGTCTTGAAAGTCAACTATCTTAACATCAAAATAGGTAAGAAGCTGATCTATTTTTGCATGCAGTCCCATGTCCCCAACTACTTTGATCAGTGATTGACAACAACTGCACAACACCAGAAGGAGAGTCAGCTTTTCTCTTTGATGGATTCAGGTTACATAATGGTACAGACATGTGGTATAATTCTGCCTCTCTAGTCCATTAAAATGGACAACTTACAGTTACTGCTGGAATTCCCACAGTTGTCAGTTACTGAAACATTGATGCTGCATCTTAACAAGTGAGGGAGCCCTGATGCAAGTTCCATCATGTACAGTTGATGTCAAAACAATGTTTAAAGCCATCGAAGAAATAAGTCAACTCTGCTTCTGGTGCTGTTGTGTGTGTATCATTGCTGGTACATGAAACAATAAAAAATACAGAACCCCATATTTCTGTTTCATAGATGTTAATCCAAGCTTTTATTTCATTGTGTTCAAATTAATAGTTACATGTTTTTATTTTTTTGCCAAGTTACTGGCTTGGTTTGAATTTTGCCATTTATATTTATGGATTATAATGTGATCTTGTAAGTCATGCTTTAAGCTGGAGGCATTCACTCAAAATTTTATGTGGTGTATTTAAATACCTTAACTGTTAATCTGTAAGTGAACTTTACGTGTGGATTAAGTTGGTGGCTGAGAGTGATGATAGTGAAAAGGGTTTTCATTATTTGAGTTTCCTTTGACCTTCCCACCCCATATATTTTGACATTTATGTTGGAGTGTGGGGCAAGAGCTAATTGGCTTTTGAAATATAGGAATTTGCTGTTGGCTTGAGAATGTCAGTTTCATGAAGCATAGAGCACTTGTCAGCAATGTACTTATCGATATCATGTTACTACCCTGTTGGCATGGCTTTATGTACAGTTGTTTAAGTTTGCTAGGACCATTAGTAAGTGGCTTCCCTATGCTGACACCATTCTGTGGCAGCAAATTCCAACTTTTCAACAGGCAATGGTTTTGACCCCACGTCCCAGCATAGATGTAAAAATATCTAAAATGGTGTGAGAAGGGTTAGAGGAAACTTGGACCAGGGATTAGACTACTCTTGTGGTGTTGATTTGCAATGTCTAGTATGAACACAGCTCCTGTGAAGGTCAGAAACACATTCATTTCATTTTCTTTTTCGAAAGTATTGTTTACAGTACAATTTTTGCTACTTTGTGCAGTTGATAAACCATGCATTAATAATACTGGTTGAACAGCATTTGTAAATTAGGCCTTGTACTGACTTTTTCTCTCCTTACTGGTACAGAGTACCAGTAGTTGTGCAGTCCTAGTGGAATCTCTGACAGACCATTTAGTGGAATCTTCAACAGACCATTTAGTGGGGGTAATATTTTTTGGGAGGATTAGACATTTTATCTCAATAACCAATAAACAGTAACATTTTTTATAGTGGAATAAATGTCATGGATGTTCATTACCCATGAAAAAAGTTGAAATTAAATACACCCCAGATATTTCTGATTTTACAGTACATGTATATCATCCTGCAAGAAGG
The DNA here is from genome assembly GCA_016617855.1 of Megalonaias nervosa. Classification (NCBI taxonomy): domain Eukaryota; kingdom Metazoa; phylum Mollusca; class Bivalvia; order Unionida; family Unionidae; genus Megalonaias; species Megalonaias nervosa. Next base: position 78,417 of record JAECUM010003920.1, on the reverse strand, counting down.
ATGAGATACCTGGGTATTTATGGATGATGATGCACAGGATCATGTTTTTTAAGCTTTTACATTTGTATGTGCAATTACCAGGTTTGCAAATGGTGCAGTAACTGTCCAGGAGGCCATTGTGTTGCTAAAGATGACAACTGTGAGAAATATCTCCAGTGCAAGACTCCTTCAGGAAAGACAATCCCACAAAGGGAGATAACTAATGCCTCAGAATGCATTGACCAGACGTGTGCAGCCACAACATGTGATGCATGTGTAGGATTGAAATGCATGTGGACCAGAAATTTCAATAGAAAAAGTGAGTAAAGTAACAGCACATTTCCAGTACTAATACTTACAAAATCAGACAGTGAGTGTTGCATCCATTAATTTATTGTTGTCTAGCTGTTTAGCAATCCTCATGGTGGACAGTATTGGACTGGACCATTTTGGACATTTGTATGCCCCAGCAAGTGACAATGGTAGAGTATTTGGTGGGTTTTTTTGTGTCCGTTTACAGCACTCCAAGTTAATGGTGACTGTCATAGAATTGGTGGGTGAAAATTGTGAAATGGTTGGTCATTGGTGAGTTTAAGAATTGTAATGCATTGAGTAGAATATTAGAATAAATGCTTAATAATTACAAACAAAATGTTTGCATTTGCAATTTAATTTGCAGCATGTCCATATTTACATGTGAGTAGTCTGTTTCACAGCTGATGCAATGGTTGTACAACCTTGAAAAATCTGGTATTTGAAGAATGATTAGTACCCTAAAAATTCCTTGAATTTTGAAAAAGTTGGTTATATCCTTGTGTGTGTGTGCATGTGTATGTGTGTGATTGGATTTTTAACATACCTTTAACAATTTTAGTCATATCTCGATGACATCTGCAGTTTGGCATTTATAGTGATATCTAGCACTGGGGCATCATGCCACAGACATGTAGCATCATCATCATGTCCCACCCAGTCCGATTATCCTGAAACCAGGTCAGCCAGTCCAAATTATAACCATTTAATGTTGAGGACCAAGCGAGGCAGCTGCTTGTATCATTTTTATAAGTCTTTAATATGACTTGGCAGAAGTTCGCATCCGCAACTTCCTGCACTTGAGGTGCATGCTCTAACCACTGAGTTGCCATAGCAGTGGTTACATCCTTGAAAAGCCCTTGAAATGTTCCAAATATTTGAATTTATTGGAGCGAATAAATTATCTATAAAATTGAATTTAATGTATCACAAATTTAGAAATGCAGAATGTTTGTTATTTACATATTTTTAAAAAGTAATGAATAAATAAATAATTCATATGGGATAAAACCAGGTGGATCAATTGACAGATGACACAGTTAGTTACCTGCTTGGGTAGTACAGGTGGATCAATTGACAGATGACACAGGTAGTTGCCTGCTTGGGTAGTACAGGTGGATCAATTGACAGATGACACAGGTAGTTACCTGCTTGGGTCGTATGTTAATTTAATAGGTCAGAAGAGCTTATGTAGTAGTATGGTTTCTGTCATGCATCTCTCGCTTAGCACAAGTTTGCTATGTCTACTCATCCTAAGTTATGTGTAGGATTGCCATGAAACCTGTACACACACATTTATCCTAAGGTCTAGTTGGTCCTGAATGAGAAGGGTACAGCTTGGACATCCATTATGAGAAGGGTACAGCTTGGACATCCATTATGAGAAGGGTACAGCTTGGACATCCATTATGGCCACAACAATGTGCATCTGAAACAGAATGGATGACGATATCAACAGGGGTTTTTCAGTAAAAAGACTTCTTACAATGAAAATAGCATGACCCATCCTAAATGAAAAGTCATATCAACATAGAATTTTCACCAGAAGACTTCTTACAATGAAAATAGCATAACTCATCCTAAATGAAAAGTCATATCAACATAGAATTTTCACCAGAAGACTTCTTACAATGAAAATAGCATGACCACCTAAATGAAAAGTCATATCAACATAGAATTTTCACCAGAAGACTTCTTACAATGAAAATAGCATGACCCAACCTAAATGAAAAGTCATATCAACATAGAATTTTCACCAGAAGACTTCTTACAATGAAAATAGCATAACTCATCCTAAATGAAAAGTCATATCAACATAGAATTTTCACCAGAAGACTTCTTACAATGAAAATAGCATGACCCATCCTAAATGAAAAGTCATATCAACATAGAATTTTCACCAGAAGACTTCTTACAATGAAAATAGCATGACCCAACCTAAATGAAAAGTCATATCAACATAGAATTTTCACCAGAAGACTTCTTACAATGAAAATAGCATGACCCAACCTAAATGAAAAGTCATATCAACATAGAATTTTCACCAGAAGACTTCTTACAATGAAAATAGCATAACTCATCCTAAATGAAAAGTCATATCAACATAGAATTTTCACCAGAAGACTTCTTACAATGAAAATAGCATGACCCATCCTAAATGAAAAGTCATATCAACATAGAATTTTCACCAGAAGACTTCTTACAATGAAAATAGCATGACCCAACCTAAATGAAAAGTCATATCAACATAGAATTTTCACCAGAAGACTTCTTACAATGAAAATAGCATAACTCATCCTAAATGAAAAGTCATATCAACATAGAATTTTCACCAGAAGACTTCTTACAATGAAAATAGCATAACTCATCCTAAATGAAAAGCCATATCAACATAGAATTTTCACCAGAAGACTTCTTACAATGAAAATAGCATGACCCATCCTAAATGAAAAGCCATATCAACATGGAATTTTCACCAGAAGACTTCTTACAATGAAAATAGCATGACCCATCCTAAATGAAAAGCCGTATCAACATGGAATTTTCACCAGAAGACTTCTTACAATGAAAATAGCATGACCCAACCTAAATGAAAAGTCATATCAACATAGAATTTTCACCAGAAGACTTCTTACAATGAAAATAGCATAACTCATCCTAAATGAAAAGTCATATCAACATAGAATTTTCACCAGAAGACTTCTTACAATGAAAATAGCATAACTCATCCTAAATGAAAAGTCATATCAACATAGAATTTTCACCAGAAGACTTCTTACAATGAAAATAGCATGACCCATCCTAAATGAAAAGCCATATCAACATGGAATTTTCACCAGAAGACTTCTTACAATGAAAATAGCATGACCCATCCTAAATGAAAAGCCGTATCAACATGGAATTTTCACCAGAAGACTTCTTACAATGAAAATAGCATGACCCATCCTAAATGAAAAGCCATATCAACATAGAATTTGCACCAGAAGACTTCTTACAATGAAAATAGCATGACCTATCCTAAATGAAAAGTCGTATCAACATAGAATTTTCACCAGAAGACTTCTTACAATGAAAATAGCATGACCCATCCTAAATGAAAAGTCATATCAACATGGAATTTTCACCAGAAGACTTCTTACAATGAAAATAGTATGACCCAACCTAAATGAAAAGTCATATCAACATGGAATTTTCACAAGAAGACTTCTTAAGTATCTAGTTGCTCCTGAATGATAATGATGCTGATGTGATGTCCAGTTCGGCCTTAATGGTAGCCATCTTGAAAATATTGTTATTGTTGATCCTCCAGAACCGGTGGTCATATCAACGTATGTTTTTTTTTTCTTCTCCAAAACACTTTTTATATCTGGATGGCCATAAATGCAAATAAGGCTGCAATAATGGCCATCTTGAAAATGTTACTGCTTTTCCTTCAGATTGTATGGTCATATTGGCTTGGGCTTTTAACCAATGTGTCTTCTCATGATGTCTTGTTTGTCCCAAATGAACTGTTGCTAATCTTACATTACAAATTTGAAAATCTTGTTGCTTAGGACTATCAGATAGTGTCAACAATCAGCAGTTAAAAAGATGAAATGGTCTTCAATTCTTGGAAATTCTGTTTGATCAGCAGTTAAAAAGATGAAATTGTCTTCAATTCTTGGAAATTCTGTTTGATCAGCAGTTAAAAAGATGAAATTGTCTTCAATTATTGGAAATTCTGTTTGATCAGCAGTTAAAAAGATGAAATTGTCTTCAATTCTTGGAAATTCTGTTTGATCAGCATAACATCACAATCCTTTAGGGACTCTTGTTTCTTTGGCATTTATATCTACAATATTTTTGCAGTGATAAGGCAGAAGATAGAGACAGTTCAATTTTGCTCACTTAAAAACCTCCCTGAAAATGTTTGAAAGCCCATAAAACTCCTTGAAGAGTCCTAGAAACACATCTCTTAGGAGCTGTATAAGCCATGTCGTCAGTGAATGTCTGAAGCATATGACAACATGGTCATGTAGGTGAATTAATTTGTCTTGAATATTGTTTTTCTAAAATTTATTACTAATAATAGTTTAAGCAAAAGTCTATTTAATCCTGATTTTTGAATGCTGTGCATCATAACTGTCATCAAAAAACATCCATTTTTTTTGATCACCAAAGATGTTAACACTGGTGCAAGGTCAGTGGGTCAAGAAAAGAGGATGTTAGGTCTCATCATGGCAGATAACAAACTGGCATGAATTCTGTTCAACACACACAGCTTTCATTGTGACATCACATCATTCAACATTCAATCCAGTTTGTACTCGATGACACCTTTCAGTGACTTTGTCCAAAATGATCTATGTACTGTAACATTGATTTTGCTATATGTACTTATTGGGGCATTATATGATCGCTGTCCTTGAAATGCAGATGAATGAGGATCAAGATAAAATGAATATTGCCATTGAAAGGTAATGATAGGATTTTACACAGTGACTCCTAGTATTATAATAGTCCTTACAGAATGATGGTGTTAATCTCAGCTAATGCAATGCATAGTCAGAAAAATGTGGGCATGGAAACAAATGCAGAAAATGTAGCCAGCATAGATGTTACTGTTAGGCAGACTATCATAAATGAAGATATGGTTGACGTTTTATAAACATAAACCACCAGAAGGAGAAAATAAAGGTAAAGACCCTTCATTGGGGCCAGGCAGGATGGTTTAGAGATCTTAGTATAGTGAATCTCCAGCAATGCAGGATGGTTTAGAGATCTTAGTATAGTGAATCTCCAGCAATGCAGGATGGTTTAGAGATCTTAGTATAGTGAATCTCCAGCAATGCAGGATGGTTTAGAGATCTTAGTATAGTGAATCTCCAGCAATGCAGGATGGTTTAGAGATCTTAGTATAGTGAATCTCCAGCAATACAGGATGGTTTAGAGATCTTAGTATAGTGAATCTCCAGCAATGCAGGATGGTTTAGAGATCTTAGTATAGTGAATCTCCAGCAATGCAGGATGGTTTAGAGATCTTAGTATAGTGAATCTCCAGCAATGCAGGATGGTTTAGAGATCTTAGTATAGTGAATCTCCAGCAATGCAGGATGGTTTAGAGATCTTAGTATAGTGAATCTCCAGCAATGCAGGATGGTTTAGAGAACTCAACAAAGTGAATCTGAGGCCAGGCAAGATGGTTTTGAGATCTCAGTGTAATGAACTTGAGGCCAGGCCAGATGGTTTAGAGATCTTCATATAATGAATTTCACTGAGTTTGAAGTAGATGAAGACTGAAAACAGTTCTGTTGGACAGATCTTGATAAACTGTTTTATTAAAAATCCCTTATGCTTTGTGGGGCAACAAAAGTGCAAAATGTGATAGCAGTTATCAGGCCCTGGCCTTGATGTTTATTATTACTCAGTCATTTGTGTTCACTTTGTTTCATTAATTCCCTGATATGAATTGAGCATTGTCAGTTGCAAAAGAGTTATTTTGTAAAGGTCCATAAAACAAATGTCAAAGTGAGACATGAAGAGGATAATAGTGCAAAATAAAAAAGCAAAACGGACATTAAATAAGAAGACCATGACTTAAACTTAGAGGACAAAGTGTGGAGAATACACAATAGCAAAATATAAACAATATCAGATGCAGAGATAGTGCGTATGTAAAACATACACATCACATAAAATAGCTACAAGGGTTAAAAACAGTTAAAACATTAACAGCATTTACCACAGGACATAAGAACGAATCTCTCAAAGATTCTGTATAATGGACACGTTCTTAACATTTGAAGGCTAGTAATGGATTGTACATCTAGTGGGAGGCCGTTCATGTCTTGGGTCCCAATCACTTCAAAGAATTACTGTGATCTATACCAGTATACACATCCAGTTTTGAAACAGATCTAGTATGGTTCAAAATCATAAGAGATTTTAATGTGAAATGGTTAAGTTTTCAAGAACCAAGCACGGAACGATCTTCCACATTATCAAGTGACTGTTGTAGATAATATGTTCTGAAATCATCCACGTAAATGCAGTAACTGTTGTAGATAATATGTTCTGAAATCATCCATATTATGCAGTAACTGTTATAGATAATATGTTCTGAAATCATCCACATAAATGCAGTAACTGTTGTAGATAATATGTTCTGAAATCATCCATATAATGCAGTAACTGTTGTAGATAATATGTTCTGAAATCATCCATATTATGCAGCAACTGTTGTAGATAATATGTTCTGAAAGCCTAAGAAAACTGAGCTGACTCAGCATATCAGTGGTATGAGTGTGATAAAGACAGTACATGTTGCAATTTTTACCTCTTCCAGTCATAGACCAAAAGGTCTCGTAAGATGGCCTGTTACCTGTGATCTGTCATCCATCATCTCTGGTGTCCATTGTCTGTTTTCTGTCCATCCATTAGTGCAAGTTTGTTATTGACCCTTCTCCGAAACTACTTGGAAGATTGGCATGAAACTTAAACACTCATTTATCTTATGGTCCAGGTTCAGTTGATCCCAAATGAAAGGGTGTTAGTCAGACTTCCAATATGGCCATCTAAAAAATCTTGTTATTGCCTCACATCCTGATTGAATTGACTGTGTCAAGTTCTCTTAACCGTATTGCTCGGCCTCATGTTCACTATATGAGATCTCTAAACCATCTTATGGTCCAGGTTCAGTTGATCCCAAATTGAAAAGGGTGCTGCTCAGACATCCAATATGGCCATCTAAAAAATCTTGTTATTGCCTCTCATCCTGATTGGATGGTCATATTGGCATAGAGTTTTCAATGAAAGACTTCTTTTGATGTCTAGTTAGTCTTGAATGAAAATGGTGCTGATCTGACTTTCAGTATGCATACCTGCCATATTCCCAGAAAATGGGTGGCGGGTGGGAGTATTAGGACTCAAAAAATGAGTTTTGGGATCTGGGTCTGGAAGATGGGTGCATTTGATTCCAAAAAAGTGACATCTTCCAAATGAGAACCAGTTATCTTTTCAGATAAGCCTTTTGAAAATTAGTGGCAGTTTTAATCTCATAATTAAAATAAATAACTTATCTGTATTTCATAAAAGCATTTGATTAAACTTACAAAACAACAAAAAATGTATAGACCATCACTACACATGTACATACATATGCTCATACCACATAATCACAACCACCAGAGCATTGTCAGAACTGTATATGATGAAGTTTGACCATGAGATATGCTTGTCACTAAAGAAAAATTAGTATATATCACATCTGAGACTGACCATTTTATCATGGATAGGGGAGAACATAATATTTTCAAGTTTAATGGGGTCTTTGGAGGTAATACAGGAGTAATAAATGCCATTGTCCAGTTCAGGCATTGATGCTTTAACAACACAAATCAGCTGTGCAACGACAAGCATGTGCTTATTATTGTCTTTGAATCAGTCAGTTTCATGGCTAAAATCATCCTGAAAAAAAACATGGGTCAATTGACAGTACTGTAACAAGATTAAGATAAGGAATAATAATAAAGAGAACTAACCTGAATGTTCAATTCAGCATCATAAAATGACATAATTCAGACCATATGATACAGTCTTAAATGGCAGAATTCAGACTTTATGGTAGTCTTAAATGGTAGAATTCAAACTGTATGATACAGTCTTAAATAGCAGAATTCAGAATATATGATACAGTCTTAAATGGCACAATTCAGACTGTATGATACAGTCTTCACTGATAGAATTCAGACCATATGATACAAAAATTTTAAATGTGTGAAATATCAATTTCTAATTCGTCAGTAAATTAGTCAGTACCTCAGAAAATGAATCAAACCAGAATTTTTTTCCTGCATATCAGTCGACTAAACAGTTATCCCTTTCACATTTATAGCGGAAAGTCTGAGCGAGAGAGAAGCTTACCCAGTGGCTGACTGGAACTGCTTTAGTGAAGGGCATCGTCCGCTTGTGGGAATGGAGCCTGCCGGAAAGTTTGTAGCCTGTCCACCAGATCCATGCCCTGATCCATGCTACAAACACACAACATGCTCCACATGTCTTGAGTCAGCTGGAGCAGAGGGCAGTTCAAGGGAATGTGTGTGGAGTGTGATACTGCAAGAGGTAGGTCTGTTGTGCAGTTATCATTTTTTTTTTAGTGGTAAAAAATATTTTATAACACAGAGGTTCAGGTTTGTGTCAGTAATTTAACTACCAGAATAAAATCATACAGCAGGTTATGACAAATTATATTTGATACTCATAAAGACATGGATCTTTTATTATCCACATGCTTTTATTTTAAAAAGCATAAGGAATATTTTCAGAACATTCGTCTCTCTGTTGCCATATCTCCTAAATCAAGGGTGAAAATTCACTAAGCACTGTAGTTTTGTTGCTACTGTGTAAACACAAAACTTGACAGTTTTGTTGTTCCAGTGTAAAAACAAAACTTTAAAGTTTTGTTGTCCTTGTGTAAACACAAAACTTGACAGTTTTGTTGTCCTTGTGTAAACACAAAACTTGACAGCTGACTTTGTGTAAACACAAAACTTGACAGTTTTGCTGTTCCAGTGTAAAAACAAAACTTTAAAGTTTTGTTGTCCTTGTGTAAACACAAAACTGTACAGTTTTGTTGGTCCAGTGTATGCAGCTATTGCTGGAAGATATAATGTGTGTGATAGATTTTGCATTTGTAGGTCATTGTTTTGGTGGGGTGGATGTGGGTGGAGGAGAGTTTAGAATATGAAGAGAAAAGTATTACTATTTGCTATGGTGAGCCATTGCTGTTGCTTCTAGTTAATATTTCATGCCTTTTATTAAAGAAGCCCTCACAGTTGCTGTTACAGTAATTTCCTGCCTTTAATGGTTTACCATGGTATCATACTGAGTCACATGACTTCCAATTTACACATGGCATTTTCAGATTTTCAGTTTGATGAACATATATTTCTGAGGCAGAAATAAATCTGTTGCTTTATCTGAGTGGTTAGCAAAGAAAGAGACAGCAACAGATTAAGTTATAGAATTAAGTGGGAATAGGTTTAGAGATCAGCAATTTTTCCCCATATGGTAATTTTGCCAGGACTTTAAGCAGGCCTCAATGACATTTATGCATCTATTGACCTATGTTGAGGTAACAGGACTACAGGCCTCAATGAAATTAACACAGCCATTGACCCTTATTGAGGTAAGATGACCACAGGCTTCAATGAAATTTACACAGCTATTGACCGTTGTTAAGGTAATATGACTACAGGTCTCAGTGAAATTAATACAGCTGTAGACCCTTATTGAGGTAATATGACTACAGGCCTCAATGACATTTACACAGCTGTTGACCTTTGTTGTGCTAATATGACTACAGGCCTCAATAAAATTTACACAGCTATTGACCCTTGTTGATGTTGAGGTAATATGACTGCAGGCCTCATTGAATTTACACAGCTGTTGACCTTTGTTGAGGTAATAGGACCATAGTCCTCAATGAATTTTGCATAGCGGTAGACCCTAGTAGAGAATAATGGACTACATGCTTCACCAAAGTTTGATCAGCTATAGATATGACACTTGTTGAGGTAATAATGGCTACATGCATGATTGTTACTCAACTATAAAACCTTGTTGAGGTAATACGAAATTTCATGACCCAATTATAGGTCACTGTGGTACATTAGGTTCACCACCACATAAGTTATAAATCTTCTATGATTTAGAGAAAATTTTGTTTCAGAATAGTAAATGTGCCTTTTTAGCCAAAGAATGCATCATGAAGTCACATAAAAGTTAATTATGTTAGGCTGTACACTATGATGAACTATTACTACAAACATGGTGTCATCCTGTGAAGAAGCATCTTTGATACAAAATCATGTAATAATATCAGATAGTATACTAAAGAATGTAATAATGTCAGTGTACTAAACAATGTAATAATGTCAGTGTACTGGAGCATGTAATAATGTCAGATAGTGTACTAAAGAATGTAATAATGTCAGATGGTGTACTAAAGAATGTAATAATGTCAGATATTGTACTCAGGACTATAATATTGTCAGACAGTATACTGAAACATGTAATGATGTCATAGTGTACTAAAGAATGTAATAATATCAGATGGTGTACTAAAGCATGTAATAATGTCAGATAGTGCATAAGAGAGCAATAATGTCAGATTGTGTACTGAAACATGTAATATTACCAGATAGTGTATGGAAGTATGTAAAAATATCAACGTACAGAAGCATATGTTCTCACACATGCAACAGAGAAATCTAGCTGTTTTAGTCGACTGGGTACCGCATTGTCCTCATTAACATAATCATATTAATGTGCGTTTTCATAATAAATGCACATGGATCGAGATGCTCATGATGCAATACTTGCAACACGTAACAGTTATAAGTTTTTTTCTTGATTATTTGATTCTTTTCTAAAATCAGCCTATATAGCTAGATATTACTTATTCAGATTTTCATAAAAGATTGAAAAACCTGATGACCTTTATACAGAGTGAGAGGCAATAATAGCACCTGATGAATATTGTGTTTTGAATCTGCTAACTATATTGCAAAAATGCAGGGTTATTTTAATTTAAATTGAAAACATTTGGGTGAGGAAAATGTGTGTTGGTGTTCATACTGAGACAAGGAAAATCCCAGTTGAATGGTTACATATTTTGTCTCACGCCCTTGGCAGAGCCTCATGGGGAGACAAGTAATTTAAACCCTTGACTGGGATTTCCTTGTCTTGGTCCAAACCCCAACGCAGATTCTATTAATAACGTCAGATAACATACAGAAGCATGTAATTCAGTACACAGAGCATGTAATAATGTCAGATAGTATACAGACACATATAATAATGTCATCATTCAGAAGCATGTAATAATGTCAGCGTACAGAAGCATGTAATAATGTCAGTGAACAGAAGAATGTAATAATGTCAGCATACAGAAGCATGTAATTATATCAGTGTACAGAAGAATGTAATGTCAGCATACAGAAGCATGTAATTATGTCATTGTACAGAAGAATGTAATAATGTCAGCATACAGAAGCATGTAATTATGTCATTGTACAGAAGAATGTAATAATGTCAGCATACAGAAGCATGTAATAATGTCAGTGAACAAAAGACTGTAATGTCAGTGTACAGAACAACTGTAATGTCAGTGTACAGAAGCATGTAATAATGTCAGCATACAGAAGCATGTAATAATGTCGGCATACAGAAGCATGTAATAATGTTAGTGTACAGAAGTATGTAATAATGTCAGCATACAGAAGCATGTAATTATGTCAGTGTACAGAAAAATGTAATAATGTCAACATACAGAAGCATGTAATAATTCATTGTACAGAAGCATGTAATTATGTCAGCATACAGAAACATAGTGTACTGAAGATCCAAAGTGATTACTGAAAATCTGATGTGTTTTATTGCTAAATTGTTGCGTGGATCACGAGGCAAAGTTTGTCACAAACATGACTGTAATTTGCTTTGTCTTTTTTCAGTGTATGTCACTGGCTTATCTCACCCTGCATTGTTCTGGTGGTGAATGTGGCACAGTGCTTCAGGGGGATAATTCTTCCTGTCCCAGAGACTGCTCAGTGAATACAAAATGTGCAGATTGTATGAAGACACCTGGCTGTGGATGGTGTGCCTTTGGAGAGCAGAATGGGAATGGGATCTGTATGCCAGGAGGCCTTGTAGGGCCTTCTGTTGGTCAGTGTAACCTGGACAATGTAACTTACGGAGATAAGCCTATGTCTGGTAAATTGTGTTTATTTTGATAAATCCTTTTGCTTTTTTTATAATGGTGGTTCCAAATACATCTTAGGTTTTAGAAATATCATATGTTTGTAACCATGTCTTTGTCCGACTTTTTAATTCTGGTGTTACATAAAAACAATTACTGACTTGTAATGCTTATATAGTAAGTAATAGTGTAGTATGCTAGAATTCCTTAATTGAATATAGTCTGACTAGAAAAAGGTCACATAGAAATTAATTGATTAGTCAAATTTATTTACCAGGGAAAACACTTTTGATCCTTTTTCCTGTTGAAAATGATGTTCTCAGACAATTCAGCAGGGATATTTTTCGTATTGGAAAAAGAGAGATATCTTAAATATTCCCTGAGTGGCCGAGGGGTCTAAAGCACTCACCATTACGGATCATTGCCATCTCACCACTGTGTGCATGGGTTAGAGTCACAGGTTCAGCCAATGTGGGTATGTGAGTTATGTGAGAAGGCTTGCCAGTAGCTTCTCATGGGTCGGTGGTTCTTTCTGGGATTTTCCTGGGTTCTTCCTCCACCATTTATACTGGCCACCATGTATAGCCTATCTTGTGCTGAAAAATGGCGTTAAACCCTACAACAACAACAACAGCAAAAACGTATCTTAAATATTACAGTTCGTATCTGAGCAGAAGGCATACTAAAGCTTGACAGACACAATGTTCTGCTGTGTTTTGTGTATTTTTGCACAGAAACTATCAGCAGTAACATAATTAACTCCTTCCTAATTCAAAGCAAAACAGCACAATGTGAAAAAATGAAGAAAAAGTATATGCATATTATTGGATTTGAACTTGGTTCATCCATTTAGGAGGTAACTGTACTGACCACTCTACTATGTAATCATCTAAAAATTGTTCAGATTTCTTTGTCATAATATTATTGATGCAGCAGTGAAAATGTTTAACTTATTTTACTCATGGGGATTTCATTTATTTAACATGGAACCAGTAATTCATGGCCTGGCATAAAATAATACTGTATTCTTTCTTACAGTGGTTGATCAAAAGTTTTATGAACGTACCAAGTCTTCACCTCCAACCTGGAGTTTTTCTACATGTCCACTGGAGAATGAGTGTGAAAATAACCACCATAACTGTGACGTAAATTATACCCAAAACTGTGTTAACACTGACGCTGGTTATTACTGTGAGTGTAAGAAAGGATATTTCAACCTTGAAGAGTAAGTACTCATGGTTTGTAGCAGTTCAAAATGCTTGCAGTAAAGCTGGAAATTTTAACATGACAAAAGTTTGGTGAGTTTTGGTTAAAATTTGCCTAAGGTGGATTTTATTATGTTATCTGGCATTCGTTTTATACCAGTTTATTTCTGCACAGTAACTTGACTTTCCCAAACTTGTGGATGGCTTGCATCAGGAGTATGGAAGAACACTTCTTAATTTGGGCTAAGAAACTTAAACAGTCAGGGTGAGTGTGACTGAAATGATCTTCAGTACATGACAGTATTACATGCTTCTGCATGTTGAGGTGAGTGTAACTGAAATGAGAAAAAGTTCCTTCTTTGAATACATTTTCCAGTCTCATTAACATTAGAGATATAAGCCAGCCCCCTTCTGAATCTAGTCCTACTTAAAGATGAAAATTAGTCTATTCTGTACAGCATATAGAAAAGGGGAATAACTCTTGCCAATTACCTCCCCTGACCACCACTAGCTGTTGCTGGTTTTAATGATTCACATCCATACAACAGCATTGTATGAGACACCTTCCATCAATCCAAGCCCAATTTGCATTAGACTCAAATTATCCTGGATCTCTGTGGATTAATATTCATTCCTAAGCAAGTAGTTAATATTATGTTTTTAATTTTGGCAATATTTTGTATGGGGGTGGGGTGGGGAGCAACTTGTTGCCAGGCTTTGATATAGTCACCAGCCAATGTGACCAGGAAAACAGCCTCATCATATCAACCTCAAGACGAAAGCTATCATAAATGCTTTTCAATTCTAGAAAGTCCAACTCTGTGTAGGGTCAGTCCTGATTATATCTGACATCACTGTTATGTTGACTTGTCTCATCAGCCATTGGGGTCAGGGATTGGGGCACCAGATTGCACAGCCTGTGCATGCTGTTTTCAGTTTCTTCATTGTTGCTGCCAGTTACAGATCAGCATACGTCTCACTCAGACATATTCCCAACCTGATGTCCTGACCGATATTCTCCCCATAAAGGGTGAGTTTATTGATTGAGTATGGTCCATCCATTGGTTTTTCATCGGTTTAGTTAACTTGGGGGCATCCGATGATCAGACTATTTGCAACAAGGTGGAATCACAAATGGTCAAACCAAATCTTCTCAACAACCATGGTCACAAGTGTTCCATGCCTACCCAGTCCATCTTCTCCTTCATGACTTGCTTTTGTCAGGACAGCTTTGCCAGAGAAAGAATTTTGACCTTTGATTGTGGAAAGAATCTCAAAAGCAAGAAGGGCCTCCATTCTGCAGGCTTATCAATGAAGTGGGAAACTTTTGTGGGACTTGTTTGTGTCAATACCATTGCCCTATTGAGTGCCTCGATCCCTCAACTAGCGAAAAAATTTTCTCTGGCTCTTCGAGAGAAAAAATGGGCACCAGTTGCCAGCAAAGGATACTGCTCCATGATTTCTGACACATTCAGGCATCATTGTATTGGTTCTGGTAAAGATGTATCAGATCTACTAGCCATTTTTATTGGAATAGACCAAAATCCCTCACCCTTTTCCCAAAATGGAACCTATCCAGAGTCATAACATTGCACAATTCAGATAAATTGTGTCATTAGCCTAAATCTCACTGAAGCTGCTGTTATTCGAACCTTTTTCCTGATAACTTTAGCTTCAGCATGCAAGGTGAGCGAGCTACGTGCCCTTGCAGTTGACAGAAACTACTTTCAGTTCAGATCATATGGTTCAGTGAGCCTCATAACACATCCTGGCTTTTGTAACCAAGAATTGGTTACCATCGGTGGGCAATCAGAGAGTCATCATATGTTCCTCTTGTCTTTAGCAAGAGCAGCAGCCATGCAAGATCCTGCCGGTGGCCTCAAGCACTATTTGAAGTACATAGAGACAAATCATGGCAACAACAAATGATTCTTTCTCCCCATGAACCCAAGAAAGCAGGATTATCAGCTTCCAAGCCCGATCTTAGGGGCTTACGTGGGTTGTATGGTTTGCATGATCTGATGACACAAAAGATCAGAGTCACCTCATGAGGACTTCAGCTTATGAAGTTAGAGTAATCATGGCAAGCCTTGTGTTTAAAAGTAACATTCTGACCCAAGTTGTCAAAGAAGCTGTTGACTGGCATGAAGAGTCAACCTTCTCCAGTTTAATCTGAGGGATTTAACTCAGCAGAGAAAAAAAATTATGTAGGGTCCTGTGGCTGCAACACTTAGCTTCACTGGATTTTCCAGTAAATTATGATGGTGAGAAGTTTTCTTCATCTTAACCCAGTTCCCATAACCTTAGGCTGTGTTGCTTTAAGCAGGAGAGCAGTTCTATCATTCACATAGGGAATAAAATATTTTTCCCTAGAAGAATACCTGAGGTATAGATAAGATACTCAGCATTACCTCATCCTATTCCCTAGAAGGATACCTGAGGTATAGATAGATACTCACATTACCTCATCCTGTTCCCTAGAAGGATACCTGAGGTATAGATAGGATACTCAGCATTACCTCATCCTATTACCTAGAATACCTGAGGTATAGATAAGATACTCAGCATTACCTCATCCTATTCCCTAGAAGGATACCTGAGGTATAGATAGGATACTCAACATTACCTCATCCTGTTCCCTAGAAGGATACCTGAGGTATAGATAGGATACTCAGCATTACCTCATCCTATTACCTATTATAATGTTAATGTGATTGGCAGTGCCGCATCTATAACATGTGATTGTGATAATCACCCCAGAATTTAAGATTTCCTGCATAATCTTCAGTTCTATGTGGGCAAAGTCATGCAAAAACGTAATAAAATTGTGCACTTTTTTAGTGAAGAATGCACTTGTTTTTATTTAATTTTTTGATATGTAAGAATCCCAGTTTTCACTCAGAGCAGATACATTGTCCATGTGTAGTTGTGAAACATAATGTATTTCCTGTGTGTCAGCAGCTCAGTGTTTTTTGGTGGCAAAGAAGACCAGAGAGCACATTTTTTTATGCTGGGGAATTGTATTAAATGATATAACTAGTTAAAACTTGGATACTTTTTCCTCATTTTGCATCCTTGTATACTTCTAAAAACTGTACAGATGTTACTGTCAGTTGGCACAGTGACAGTAAGCAAACTGATCCCCAGGATAATCATGTAGCAGATGTTACTGTCAATAGGCACAGTGACAGTAAGCAAACAGATCCCCAGGATAATCATGTAGCAGATGTGGTAGTGTGATATGGCAGGCACTGAAGATGATACATCAAGCCAAAATACTCTTTCAGTTCAGACTGGAAACAAATTGAACACCCCATGAAATTAATGACAGTTGGTGTGTACAAACTGGCAAAGAAGATTCCTTCACACTTGGAAATAATTTCAGGACATCAGCGGTTGACAGACACGTTGAATATTACCAACTCACAAACATGCAATTCAGGATTTGAAAATGTTGAAAACTTCATGCATGACAGCTATCATGTGACACACAGGAAATACCTGACACAGGATACAAGAATTGACAGAGTGGAACAAATTGAGCCCATGGTTTAGCTATGCTAAAAGGAAGGGAAAAGATCTAAATTGTACTCAGATTTTGTTGTCTGGATGCTTTGTTTTAACCTTCATTTGAGTGGTCTCATGTTGTTGTTTGTGTGCATTAGACAATTAAGTTTCAGAAACATTCATGAGATATTTGTGCATTTATTTACACTTTTACACAAAGACTGGCACTGAAATGCAGCTAAAAACAGTTTAAGTTTGGAAATCTCAGTTAACCATATATAACCAATTTACTGCTATTTTTAAACTATTTAGAAATTGCTGTTAATTGTTATGACCATTATAATTTTAAAATGTGAAAACCCAGGGTATAATGCATAAAGAATAGTTTCCCCTTGTCAAAACGTTTAGTGTGATCGCAGAAATACCAAGGCTATGTGAAAGTGAGTTCAAGAACTACTCAAACCTTTTTAGACAACACATGAACTATTAATAACATTATTTTAAAAATAAATAGATTCATGTGAAAATATGGCTTGTTATAATCCAGGTTGTAATATGTTAAGAGTAGGTTCCCTTTACACTAGTTTAATAGCAAAAAATGGCAGCACTCTGTAAACAGATTAAATGTTTTATTCCATAACTGCATCTAGTAGATTGTACTGGACCATTTATTTACTTGTGTAAATACTAAGTAGAATGCATATTGATACTCAGTATAACTCTTTAGTCACTTAACACAATAATCACATTAAAACTTGTGGAAAACTAATCATTAAGTTTTTAAAAGGCTTCAAACTTCAATTACCCTTTTTCCCTTAAAAATAAAAATAGATCAGAAAGGGAAGTGTTTTTAAAAATGACTCATCTGTACATTTAACATGAGATATAGCTTACATATGTAAATTTTTTCCAAGTGCAATATACTGAACATGTGATGTGAATGTATTGTCATACCTGCTATTGCACTGTTTGAATCAGTTATTTTTTTTTACACCATACTATGATGTCCCCCCTTGTCTCTATGTTGATTCCCCTTTCTTCAGATTCAGTGGGGGCAAGTGCCCACACTTACCAAATTCTAGATGCAGCTCTTGGCTGGGCAATGATTTCAAAGGAGAAAGCAAATTTTTTCTATTAAATTTTATTTCTCTGAAAGATCTTCCCATCCACTCTCCTATGCAGAATTCTTTGTTGGTAGTTTCTGCATGAACATAAAAAGAAATTATTGCTAAAAGTTAACTGACAATGTATTATTCCTTAAATATAAAGACAGTGATGAAGTTAAGTTCATTCTCGTACTGAATTTCTATAGGATATGAAGAAAAGAATATGCATTCTTGCACTTAATAACAGATCTTTGTGCATGAGCAGGAGCACTATATATGTGTATGCTGTCTCACATATGTGTCTTAGGGAGACAGCATTATTAATATTTCATTTCTTTAACTGAAATTGTTCTTTTTTGGAATAATGGGGAATGAGGTGGTTAAATGCTTGAAACAGTTCTCTTGCTTTGATTTTTGTAGTATAAAAAGACATTATTCCATTCTTTATTTCACTTCAAACAAATTTATCTTGTGATGACAGAAAAACAAAAAATGTTCCAGTCATAAAGAACTTTCTAATCCCATTAATTATATGGTCAGTGCCTTAAACTAAACAAGAAGTCAGAATTGAATAAGTTCGAGGTTGTATATATTCTAGACTTTACTGCTTAAGGACTAAGCATGGGGTTTACCTTTCAACATTTATTTTTAAACAAAAGTGGATGTCATTTGGAATTTCATTGTCCTTATCTCAGAGGATTTTATTTCCTTTGTAACAATGGGATAAATTTGTTGTTAAAGAGAAACTGAAGAAGGTGTGCCTCTTGTCAAGTTAGTGCACAAGCTTTTTCAGGATAAAGGTAAATTGTAAAATTATTGTAAAAAAAGTTGATCAGCCTTTTCTAATTAACATGCAGTGAATATAAAAAGACTTTGAAATTTTTTATGGTTCAGATATATGATCGAAACAAAGATGTCTGATTTCTCAAATTTTATTGGAGTGTAAATCACTCTTGACATTTCAGTTTTTCCATGTGTAGTCTTCATGCATTGGCTGTTCAAATGTCAATCAGTAATGTTGACTTGATCCTCCACTGTGGAGTTGACATCAGCATGCCTGGCAGGCACAGTGGTGATTTGTGGGTATTTATGCCTTCGCTGCAAAGTGTTATCATGAAGTGAAAGTGGAGGGGATTAAGTCCACTACTGCAGAGCGTGAGGAATAAAAAAATCATGTGAGCTGTACTATATTAAAAATGTTTGGGTGACATGGGTGGGATGAACAGAGAATTTAGAGACTTCAGGTTTGATCATTAAGGTTTTTAAAAATTTTTTTTTGTAGTTGTATATTTTTTTTCTTATTTTTGTTCTGAATGTAATATAATGCATTTTACTCTTTTTGTACCCTTCAGAGGGAACCATTGTAAGCCTGAATGCCACCAGGAGTGTGTCCATGGAACATGCGTTAGTCCAGATAAATGTCAGTGTCACTTTGGTTATGTCAAGGATGACTGCTCAGTCAAGTGTAGATGCAATGAAAACAGCAACTGTAAAAGTGAAAAGGAGACTGATGATTGCTTACAGTGCATGAACAACACCCAGGTATGATGTCAAAATTAAATATTCTACATGTATCAATATTCCAGGGAAGAATTTTTATGGAGAGGTAGGAAAAGTGGGACATTGCTTATGACATTTTAGATAAAAAGAGACAAAAGCATAGTTATATACTTGCTTTTAAGTTGAAACCAACTGCAAAGGACATAAAACCTGATTTGCCATTTCATAATGTTTTGGCAGATCAGGGTCTATATATTTTGTCTACTCATTGTTCCCGACAAACTGCATAGACCCAGATCAGCCAGTACATTATGCAACAGCAGAATGATATTACATGCATTTTTTTTCTTCTCTCAGGGTTTATACTGTCAGGAATGCAAACCTCTGTTTGTTGGAAATCCATCCCTCAGCACTCCCATTCCCTGCAAATCCTGTACTGAGTACTGTAACAACCACACAGACTTCTGTTTTGCATGGAGCAATGATAAATGGTCCCTTATTCAACTTTTACTGGAAAAATACAACTACACCAGGACAAAAGAATTTTTGGCTGAGGTGAGTCTTACAGATCAAGTAGTTGTTATGATCTGAGTAGTTCTCCAGGTTTACAAGACTTCTTTGTTTATTAAGCTGTTCCACCTTCATATATCTATATTTATCTCTCTCTCTCTCTCTCTCTCTCTCTCTCTCTCTCTCTCTATATATATATATATAGAGAGAGAGAGAGAGAGAGAGAGAGAGACATAAAGTATTACCCATGTCTGTCCATCCTCTTGCATCATGTCAAGTTATGTCCCTTCCATACATGTTTATTATGTTTTCACTGCCGTATCTATGGAGAGGGCATATACTGTTACTCATGTAATGTCTTTCCCATCATGTCATGTCAGTTTTATGATATGTTATCTCTGCCATATGTAGGGAGGGGGCATTAGTGTTACTAGCTGTCTGTCTGTCCCGTCATGTCATGTCATGTCTATTCAGTCAGTTTTATCACACATTCACTGCCAAATATAGGGAGGTGGCATATAGTGTTACTAGATGTCTGTCTATCCCGTCTATCACTTCTGTCAGTTTTATCACATGTTATCACTCTGATATCTTTGGAGAGTACATAGTGTTATCAGGTGCCTGTCCATCCCATTATGTCATGTCATGTCTTTTCTGTAACAGTTTTATCAAATGTTGTCACTGCCATATCTATGGAGAGTACCCATGTCTGTCCATCCTGTCAAGATATGTCCCTTTGTCTCAATTTTATAACATGTTATCTCTTTCTATCTTAGGAGAGGGCATAGCATGTTACCAGTGTCTATCCATTCTGTCATGTCATGCAAAGTTTTGTCATATCTGTTGTCGTTTTCATTCCCACTCAGTCATTTTTGAAGGTTGTAATGGAATGAAACCAAATGTTGTTTGAGCCTTTAAATTAAGAAAACCTATGTTGCTTGATTGCCACAATTTCCATATTGTACCAAGTTGTGGTCCCTGATCGACTTAAAACTCTATAATTAAGTTGCATCCTGTTGGTGGGGTATCTGTTTTGGCAACTTTTCTAGTTTGTTATGGGTGATATACTCTCAACTTATACTTTCAGATCCATTTATTTTAGTAATCAAGACAGTTCAGCAGTAGCACTATTTCTGTATTTGTTGTAAATCTTATATATAAACACCCACATTTAACTTTTTTTTGTATTTTTATGTTCAAACTTTCTTTTAACTTGCTCCTCTGTATTTTATTTTAAATACTTATTTTATTGACCGCTTAGGTCAGGCAGTTAACTTAGTAGTATTTTAAGTAGCAGGAGAATAGTGTCTATTACAATAAATTCTTTCACTGAAGCATATAAGGTATATTTATTGATAAGATCCATGAAAACGTAATAGCTCCACCCACCAGAAATAAGACAAACCCCTACATACTCTGTAATTTGAATGAATTGTAATTGTTGATCATGTACATTTCAGTTGAGTCTTATTGAGCCTAGAGGACCTGAAGAGAACAATGCCATGTGTTTCAACTGTCAGCATCATACCAAGGGCAAACAGTGTCAAGAGTGTGAACCTGGATATTTCCGCCTCACCAAGACCACAGATCCCTGTGTTAAGTAAGCATTAGATAGAATTTAGAGTCAGGCACACTGCACAGGTCCTTTACATACCAGTCTTGTAACTTTTTATGGCAGGTAAAGTTAAGTCCCATCTGTTGGTTAAGTTGTGCATATTTTTTAAACTTCATTGTATGGCCATCCTTCTCATAAAAAGTCCAGTTTCTGTGAGCTTTATGATTTTGACTTAATTCTGAGTGTACAAGTGTCCTCTGTATTCAATATATAGCAGTGATATGGTGATCCATTTTTATACTGAGTTGTCCTGCCACAGGCTGTGTATTGAAAAATTTAGCATGCCAAGCATGAAGTCATGCCAGTTTTATGATGTAAAGAACTAGGTCCCTTGCTGTAAAACATTAGGACAGAATTAGTTTTCTTCTATTAGTTTTCTTCTATTGAGAAATAATTAAAAAAAGAGAAAATAATTTAAAGAAGGTAAGTTTGCATCAATAAAAACAGCTAATATGCAGCACAACTTGTGATCAAGCAGTTCATTAAACAAAGCATGCTATGAGCTTGTTAAAGGTAATGGTATTGGAAATAAAAAACCTCTTATCTTGAGAATTAATGAATCACTTTGTTAATGGTAGAGTCCGTGGTCATCAGCATTACATCAAGTTGACTTGAGATTGCTGGCATTTCACAACTTCAAGGTCAGAAATATGGATGATATCACAAATGTACTTTCATATTTTGGACTGTAAATATTTACGAAACAAGGATTACCAGAGATAAAACTAAAGTTTTTAATTGGTAACCTCTCTGACAGTCCTATAGTCATTCCAACCATAGAAACAGTAGAGATGATCCAAATAGTTTGGATTTCTTTTTTTGTGGAGAAATTTCTGATGAAGAAAATGTGTGCTTTTTCTGTAAAGTATTGCATCAAGATCATAGGTAGTTCTGAATGAATGCTGGCCTTTTTATATTTTTCATTGGAGAGCATACACAGGGAAACATAACAATCATGTGCATAAGTTCATGCCATCACTAACCTGAATTAATTCATCTGATATAAAATGTTCAAATATGCAGGTCATTGTCTTTATTTTCCAAGTAAACTAAACTGGATTTGTATTAATTTGTGATCAGGCAGTCAACATCTCCATGACTCAAGTTTCACTTGTTCTTATTGTCTAATTATTTTTCTAATTATTTTTCAGTAGCATATTTCCCATATGATAACCTTATTTCAGGTGCTGTCAGTTGGGTCTTAATACCTTTAATTCGAGTACAAATAATGTTATTCCGCAGTTAAAATTTCTGAATTTGTTTAAGTGAATTTGCTCAGTTACATTTTATTGGCAGCCATTAACATAATTTTGTTGTCAAAGACAATATTTTCTTTATGAAGCAATATTAGAAATGAGTCACATTATAGACAAGTTACGAGTTATCACCAGCAGTTTAACACCAGAATTCTGAATTTGTAAACAAAAGCACTTAAACATTATTATGTAAGTGTTCTTTACTAGCAAGCGAGGATGTCATGCAACCTAGATTATCTAACCAGACCACTTCCAACCAGCACTGAAGAAATTGCCAGGTGCATTGATTTAATTTTCCAAACAAAATAGTTTGGAAAATTGATAATATTTATTGTACACAAATTATTTAGAGAGAGGGAAAAGGAATTATCTTTCAGTGTCTAGGTATTTAGGTCAGTTGGGGAAGCCAGTTATGACATTTCCAAATCTATATGTCCATCTGACTATTAATGATGAAACAGTGACCAGTGTAGATGTAGACCAGTCCTCCAGAAACTTTTATTTATTCCAGCCAATTGCAGTCTATTCCTGTTTGACATTTTAGCTGTGAACATAAATATTCTTTTTATATTTATCTTCTCAGCTGTAAAATATAATAATTTCAAACAAATTATCTCAAACAGTTTGCATGGAATGGTAGATTTTTGTATGGCAGGTGTTAGATTGCCTTGAGAAACAGTCATAACTTAATGGCAGGTGTTAGATTGCTTTGAGAATTGGTCATAATTGTATGGCAGGTGTTAGATTGCCTTAAGAATCAGTCATTGTATGGCAGGTGTTAGATTGCCTTAAGAATCAGCCATTGTATGGAGGTGTTAGATTCCCTTAAGAATCAGTCATTGTATAGCAGTTGTTAGATTGCCATGAGAAGGTCATAATTGTATGGCAGTTGTTAGATTGCCATGAGCATCAGTCATAATTGTATGGCAGGTGTTAGATTGCCTTAAGAATCAGTCATAATTGTATGACGTGTTAGATTGCCATGAGAATTGGTCATAATTATATGGCGGGTATTAGATTGCCTTGAGAGTTGGTCAGAATGTTATAGCAGGTGTTATACTTTGCCTTGAAAATTAGTAATAATTGTTTGGCAGGTGTTCAATTGCCATAGAATTAGTCATAATTTTGTGGCAGGTATTAGATAACTTTGAGCATTGGTAATAATTGCCTCTTAATCCTGGCTTTGAGCTTCCAGCAACTAAGCAGATTAAGGTATGCTCTACAGTGCCAAAGTGATTTCATTAGTTACTGCTACTCATACTCCACCACTCCCTCGATAACTCACGCACAATGGGGTCCACAAACATAGACCGCACTATAAGCGAGGACGCTAGTTACCGAGAGACCTCCAAACATTTGAAAAAAATCGCTTGGACATAGAGAAAACAGCTTGGGGGGGGGGTAGGGAACTTCGCTGTTTAATGACTGAATCCTCATTTTACGTTCACGTCGATAATAATTTTTAATAACACGCTTTTCCTAATGAGGTTGTTCGATATTCTGTTTAAATAACATTTATTTTCAAAATGTCCAACATGTGAAAGATCACTCCAATTGGTTTCAACAACCATTACGTGTACACGAAAACATCTGTGTATTACATTACTGCTTTTTGGTTTCTTGATGAGTCTGGTTCCCGGAGTGGTATGGCATTATATCCTGCTAAATCAGGAGTCAAAAGAGCGAGAACTAGACTAACTGTTGATACACTACCAAACAAGATTCCTTTTGTTCGAAAACAAGCGAAATTTGTTTCGTGGGACAATCGTCTACGTCGAATCTCAATTTTTGTGCTGTTCAGTTAGTACAGTATTGATATCGTGATTTCATTGGAAGTAATAATGAAAGTTTTTATCATTCTTGAGGATATCTCTAAGTGCCAGTTCAAGAATTCTCTGAAACTCGCATGCCCACAATGGTCCGCATCTGTGAAACCAAGCTCTTTATTTTACAAAGTATTCTTTTTGCTTAGTTGCCATGCTGTCTTTGATCACAGTTACCAATGAGTCAGTTAATTTAAGGTAGTTTATGTTACATACACAATAACATTTATAACAGTGTTTGATTGATCAAATGAAGTGATATATGACCGGGGCAGCTATATTTTAAGTTTGTAGGATTTTTGTGCCTTGTAACTTTTCTTTTATTTCACCTCCATTATTTGATTCAAAAGACATAATTAACATGATAATACAAAGGAGGCCAGCTATTAATTCAGTGCAACAATGCAACAAATACTTCCACAAGTCAGTTATCAAAACACGGTCAGCACCTAATTAGGTTCTCAGATAAATGCTCGCGGACATAGCTGTTACGGTACATTGACACATTTTACATTTAATAACAAGAGGACAAAATTGCATTTATGATGATTACACTTAAAAGGAACTAGAAGATAGAACTAGAACACAAATTTCAAAAAAATTATTTAATTTGTATGTATTTATTAAAGTACTGCCTCCACTCGGTGTAAGTGACATTTTCAGTGATCAAAATTTCCTTACATATCGTTAATTGCGGTGTACTAGGAATGTCGCTTGGAAAGAAAATGTACAAAGATTGCATGACTTATTTTTAAATTTGGTATTTCATAATGTTGATTAAAATTTCCAGGTCCTATCTACCGTTTTCGACGATAAAACGAGTGATAGATCAGAGTTTTCGTAACTAATTTTGATCGCGATTTCCTTCAGGTTCATAAAATAGGGATCTATTTTTGCGGTATTTTCTGGTTTTAAAAAATGGGATCCACGCCTGACCCCGCGCTATAAGCGGGTTTGCGAGTTGTCAGGGCGCAAGTTATCGAGGGAGTGGTGTATCAGGCAGAATTACCACTTTACATTGTTGAAATTGCTGTAACAATAAATTGCTTTGCAACTTTGCTTCAAATAAAAGTAATGACACATAGAACCGTAGGAAAGTTAAAGTCAATCAAGCAAACAGAATACATTTCCATGATTGTTTGATCACAGTGCCAACAACCAATCAAATAAGTCTGTTAGCCTAAATCACATTGAGTACTAAATAATTAATATAATTGCAGGAAAGACACAGCACAATCATTTTCCCTGGTTTATCACAGATTTTAAATAGGAGTCATTATCCATTATCAATAAGAGAAAAAGTTGATACGGATGAAAATTTTAATCGGACAAAAGCAGAAAGCTTTTGTTGCAAATACTTGGACTGAAATGTGACATAAAGCAGCACTATCTTTACTACAGGTAAAACCCATTATAACGTGATTTGTTATAATGCAATTCCGCTTATAACGTGATGGCAGCTTGGCTCCCATATTTTAATTTAAGGTGACTTCTGTTTTTAACATCCTAAATAAATGCTTTCGGAAAAGCCGATTATTCATATCCCTAGCAGATTTTTAATCTCAGCACTGCGTTTAATGTTGCCTCAACTTCACCGTGCACCATTTCCCCCATATTGGCATGTATACAATTCAAAACTGAAGTATATTTGATGTCTGATGAAACCCAACAAACAAAACAAATGATAATTGATCAAGAGGTTAGTTAAAACTGATGACATTGAAATTTCAATGCACATTTTCTATGAGAAGTTTTTCTGAAAATTTGTTGACATGATCCTGCTTACATTGCGATGTTATTCTTGTTATGTGTAGGCTCGTACAAATGTAACAAAAGAAAAGAGTGAAGCCAACAAGCTTTGTAAATTTTAACAAAATAATTTATTTCCCTAGAAAACAATGTAAAAAATAGAAAATAGGACTTATGGTTTGTGAATATAATCTAAAATTTAATCCTAAGATTGAAAAATATAAGTCCTATCACTAAACAGTTCTAATTGAATCCGGGTTCAAATCTCGATGAAATTCCAATATGGAGGCGATGACATCAGATGATGTCTGTCCAGATGGTAACAGATCCTCAACTGAATCACAGTTTATAATGTTTCTGTTAACTCCAGAATAAATTTCCACTGAATTTCTTTCTCCCAGAACTTTTATAAAAAAGTACACTTGTTTAGTTTTCTAGAGAATAAATTATTAAATTCCAAAAAACAGATGAACTTCAAAAACAAACTGGCAACAACAATTGAAACCTCTTGAGCCCACAAGGTTTAAAATACAACTGACTAAATTTACTAGAGAGTGTCTGTTTAAAGCCACAGTTTTAGATCACATGGTATCTCACGTGACGGACTTAAGTGACACTAATTTGAACATCACAATAGAAAAAATGCCATTTATCACATATGCAAGAATAGCCCTATCTAAGAATCAAATTCTCACACTGAAGATATTTAAAAGAAAAGGCTATTTACAGTTCAACTAACACGGGGGCCGAAATGACCTTGGCAATAGCCAATTGTCTTCACTCGATATTTACAAAATTTATGAACCAGAGTGAGCTAAAAGTAATGCTAATGTAATACCTTTTACATTCTATACAAACTGAATTTACTAGAAAAAATATCAAATCCTGTGAAAATAATCATTACAATAAAATGTAATGAAACAAAATTAAAATAAAAAAGAATTTTAAAACTAACACACAAGCAATTTAATTACATATACATAACAATTCTTTGGACCTTGAGCATCGCATTATAACGGGTTTTACCTGTATGTTTAACAAAGTGTCTTACTTGGAAGATGAAGCTACGACAGTACTATGTCATAAAGCCTGTTCTTCTAATTTACTAATCCCAGCATTAGCTCAGTCACCTTGGTTAATTTTAAACTTGTTATGGGAATTGCTTGACATCATTGGAGATGAGATAAAAAAAAGTCTTCCACAGCTCTGGTTTGTAGATTTTCTATTACCAACGTGACAAGTCAAGGATGGATCCAAATAGTTGTTGCTAACATATTGCTATGCCAGTCTCACAATTTTATCTTATCAATATGTTTAGTACAATTATTCAAAATGTTGCATACATGTACCTTGTTTCCACTGATTACGTTCCTTTGAGATGGTCCCTCGTTGAAAGCGCATGTCGGCTTTGAATGTGACCAACCGAGCCTCATTTCATCCATTGTGATGATTATTTCAACTCGTCACTATGTTTTGAGTAACTGTTAGATACTTATGTATTACTAGATGACGATATTTTAGGTTGCCTTAATTGTTTACTATGTATTTTAATAAATATTGCCTCTTGGAACGTGCTCTGTTAGCTTTGTAATGGTGCCATTGTTCTCAGCATTCTATGTTGTTCAGCGCGAGGTGGTAGCATTACCATTTCTAACCCAAATCGGGGAACCTCGAGTGTCCCCGCTGTTGATGTTTATGTAAACATCCGAGGTTCTCCAAGGGTACAGAGAGTATAAATACAGCCCCATCCTTGCAGACGATAGACTGACAGCATTGAAATCAGAACCGTCTGTCTCCTTTCGGACCAAAATTCTAAGTTATACGAATTTCGGATTTATCCAAAATTCAGATTTGCCCAGATTTTGAATTATACAAATTTCGGACTTGTCCAGATTTTAAGTTAAACGAATTTCAGATTTATCCAAAATTTGGATTTGGCCAGATTTTGAGTTATACAAATTTCGGACTTCTGCAGATTTTAAGTTATATGAATTTTGGATTTATCCAAAATTCAGATTTGCCCAGATTTTGAGTTATACAAATTTTGGATTTGTCCAGATTTTAAGTTATCCGAATTTCTGATTCATCGAAAATTCGGATTTGTCCAGATTTTGGATGGACACAAACTTCGGATTTTTATAAATTTCGGTATTGTCCAGAATTTTTTTAATTGAAAGGTTTTTTTTATTGGGATTTTATATAAATAAATTAGTACAAGCTTCTACCAATAAGATTATATTTTGCTGTTGTAAAAATATAATCTTCATTTTATTAAAATTACTTTATAATACATTTATGCTAAAATTGTTGTTTCCTGAAGTATACATGAACAATCATGTAATAAGCAAACAATCTTATTTGCTTATGTTGTATAGTAAATGTATGGACATGAAGTGAAATTGTTACTCTGTATGTCAAAATAATTGTGGTCTATATGAGTATTAGAAAAAGGAATAAAAGAGAACACAATCAAAAGTAAAACGTAATTTATTCTGTATTTGTTTACATCATAGATAACACACATTTCTTCATTCTTCTCTGTATTCTCTGTTGTTCTAGTCTTTTATTATGTAGAAATATCAATACCAACACCACAAGTAAAATTCTACATTCATTTCACCTCAAGCCAGTATCAGGCGAACCCAGAAAATGTTATGACTGAAAGAACCCTTCGTGGAGTAGCAAACAGTTCGTAACAAATGGTGTCAGATGTGGGGTTTCTGAAAAATAGAATTAAAAACAAAATTTTATGAAATATAAAAGATTAAATTAAATTAGAAAAGTTTTGTATATTTACTTGTTAACCTGGTAGTGGTGGTGAAAGCACAATTGACGAAAGTTGCAGAAGAAATTCTCTGGAGAGTGTTTTTGAAGGTGTATCTCCAGCCAGTGAAATTGATAATGAAAATGAAAACAGAAATATGAATGAAAATTGGGAAGTGAATACTTCCTTCGAGGAAAAGTTGGATAGAAATTTGAGTCAGTTTGCACATGAGGTGAAAAACACAATTTTGTCCCTGAGTGAGACAATGAGTACACAATTTGAAAATGTTTCTCACAAACTGCATGAAGTGCAAGAAAGGATTGAAAAAGTAGAAAGTAACTCATCTATTAAAGAAAACTCTAAAGAAAATCGAGTTGCAAAAGAACCAGAAAGCAAAGTTGTAAACCATAATGTGCATTCATTGCATAAATTGCCCCAGAATGGTGGAACAAACACAACCCCTAAAATCAAGCCTCAGTTATTTGATGGAAATATAGACATTGATGAATATCTCACTCAATTTAACATTGGCAGAAATAAATGGTTGGAATAATCATGAAAAAGCATTGTACCTAGCTAGCAGATTGTCTGGGGTAGCTCATTCATTGCTCAGTGAATAGGAAAATGAACAGAGAACAAACTATGATACTCTAGTTAGAGCTCTCACCAATAGATTTACTTCTATACAAAGAGCAGAGATCTTTGGCTCAAAACTGAAATCTCGATACCGAGAAAAAGGGGAGTCACTTCCTGAACTTGCTCAGAATATCAGAAAACTTACAAGATTAGCCTATCCTTTTGCAAGCACTGATGTGGTAGAAATTTTAGCGATAGAACAGTTCACTGAAGCTATCAATGACTCTGATATAAGATTGAGACTTAGGGAACATGGCCCAAAGACCATGTCAGAAGTTGAAACATTGGCTGTAAAACTAGAAGCACACAGAATACCTGATAGACAAAGAGATAGAACGATTGGTTCTGTTCAAGAGAATGTTGTTAAAGGGTGTGAAGATTGCAAACAAAACTGGGGGAGTGATGAACTGAAACAAAACTTTGCAAAACTTACTGCAACAATAGGTGAACTTGTTCAACAAGTAAAATTGAACCAGCAAAGCAATAAATCACAAAATTTCCATGGTCCAAGACATCAGACCAATGATAGAAATGATGCAACTCAGTCAAGGGAAAGATCTGGTGGTTTTAACCATCGGCAAAATAATATCAGACCTAAATGGGGAGATAACTCCAGACATAATTCAAATTATAGATCAAATTATGATAATTCAAGAAGATTTCAGGGTGGATAGAGAGAAAACAGAAATCAGGGTCAAAGGCAAAACCAGGAAAACTGGAATGGAGCGAGCGTAGGGACCGAAACTCGTCCTCCTCTCGTACCAGGTCCCCAATAATTAAGCTTAACAGTCTGGGAAAGGATGAAGGATACTTTGTATTGGGCACAGTAAATCATAATGAAATGAAATTGCTTTGTGACACAGGAGCAAGTGTGTCTATTTTAAGAAAAAGTGTTGTAGAACAATGGTCAAATCCACCAAAAATCAATCCTGTAAATCTTAGATTGCTGACAGTAACTGGAGAGACTGTACTATTTTTTGGTAAAGCAAATGCGTATATAGCACTTAGGAATAAAGTATTTAATACTGAGATGCTTACAGAGAACAAACTATGATACTCTAGTTAGAGCTCTCACCAATAGATTTACTTCTATACAAAGAGCAGAGATCTTTGGCTCAAAACTGAAATCTCGATACCGAGAAAAAGGGGAGTCACTTCCTGAACTTGCTCAGAATATCAGAAAACTTACAAGATCAGCCTATCCTTTTGCAAGCACTGATGTGGTAGAAATTTTAGCGATAGAACAGTTCACTGAAGCTATCAATGACTCTGATATAAGATTGAGACTTAGGGAACATGGCCCAAAGACCATGTCAGAAGTTGAAACATTGGCTGTAAAACTAGAAGCACACAGAATACCTGATAGACAAAGAGATAGAACGATTGGTTCTGTTCAAGAGAATGTTGTTAAAGGGTGTGAAGATTGCAAACAAAACTGGGGGAGTGATGAACTGAAACAAAACTTTGCAAAACTTACTGCAACAATAGGTGAACTTGTTCAACAAGTAAAATTGAACCAGCAAAGCAATAAATCACAAAATTTCCATGGTCCAAGACATCAGACCAATGATAGAAATGATGCAACTCAGTCAAGGGAAAGATCTGGTGGTTTTAACCATCGGCAAAATAATATCAGACCTAAATGGGGAGATAACTCCAGACATAATTCAAATTATAGATCAAATTATGATAATTCAAGAAGATTTCAGGGTGGATGGAGAGAAAACAGAAATCAGGGTCAAAGGCAAAACCAGGAAAACTGGAATGGAGCGAGCGTAGGGACCGAAACTCGTCCTCCTCTCGTACCAGGTCCCCAATAATTAAGCTTAACAGTCTGGGAAAGGATGAAGGATACTTTGTATTGGGCACAGTTAATCATAATGAAATGAAATTGCTTTGTGACACAGGAGCAAGTGTGTCTATTTTAAGAAAAAGTGTTGTAGAACAATGGTCAAATCCACCAAAAATCAATCCTGTAAATCTTAGATTGCTGACAGTAACTGGAGAGACTGTACTATTTTTTGGTAAAGCAAATGCGTATATAGCACTTAGGAATAAAGTATTTAATACTGAGATGCTTATTGTTGAAATTTAACAAGAAGGGATCCTGGGAATGGACTTTATGAGGACAAACAAATGTGACTTGATGATAAGCAAAGGATGTTTAAATATAAATGGAGAAAAAGTTACCTGTTGCTTTAACAATGTTAAGGGACCTGTTTGTTGCCGGGTAGCAGTTACTGAAACTGTTGAGGTTCCTCCACTAGGAATTGTGGGAGAAGGCTGCTATGGATTGATTGAACCGGCAGTGAAATTTACTGAAAAGATGGGATTGTTGGTAGCCAAGGTCCTAGTGGATCCTAGTAGATATACATTACCCATTAGAATAGCAAATTTTGGAACTGAACCATGCAAAATATTTAAAAATACAGTAGTAACCGAATATCACCCTGCATCAGTAAATGATTGTACACCGTCTGAATCAAATAATGTCTCAGAAACAGATGGTAAAATGAATGAAATAATGCCCAAACACCTAACAGATATGTTTGAAAGGTCCTCAAAGAATCTAAGCGAAAAACAGATAAATGAATTAAGAAAATTTCTGATTAAAATTCAGGATGTTTTCTCCAGAAATTCTAATGACATAGGCCACACTACACCAACCCAACATACAATTAACACAAAAGATGCTCAACCAATTCGACTTTATCCATACAGAATTCCACTAGCAAAAAGAACGATTGCCGAAGAAGAAATTAAGAAAATGGCAGAAGCTGACATAATTGAAAAATGTCCCCAAAGACCTTGGAATGCTCCTGTAGTAATGGTAAATAAGCCAGATGGATCTGTTAGATTTTGTTGTGATTTTAGACGCTTGAATGATGTAACAGTAAAGGATTCACAACCTTTACCTCGCATTGATGATAGTCTTGATGCACGTTTTGGTTCAGAATGGTGGTCTTTCCTTGACATGAAATCAGGTTATTGGCAATGTGAAATTAAGGAAGGAGACAGACCAAAAACTGCTTTCTCAATACCTCGTGGTGAACAGTGGATGTGGAAAAGAATGGCATTTGGTCTTTGTAATGCACCTGCCACATTCACCAGATTGACACAAGTTGTATTTTCTGGTCTAATATGGAAAATTTTAATCCTGTATTTAGATGATCTGATTTGTTATTCGAAAACGTTTTAGGGTCAACTTGAAAATCTTACCATTATCTTTGAGAGGTTGCATCAAGCCAATTTGAAACTTAATCCCAAGAAGTGTTGTCTTTTTCAGAAGCAAGTTTCTTTCTTAAGTCACTTGATAACTGAATCAGGTGTTGGGACCTTGCCTGAAAAGATAAAAAGTATTAATGAATGGCCTGTGCCAAGAAATCCCAAACAGACCAAAAGCTTTGTTTCCCTGTGTTCATATTATAGATCATATGTTCACAGATTTGCAGACATTGCTAAACCTCTCCATCAAATGGCAGAAAAGAACGTAAAGTTAAAATGGATTGCAGAATGTCAAAGGTCATTTGATACTTTGAAACAAGCTTTAACAAAAGTTCCGATACTTGCATTCCCAACTGAAAATGACCCATTCATCCTTGATTGTGATGCTTCAAATATTGGACAGGGTGCTGTCCTATCACAAGTCCAAGATAGAAGGGAAAAGGTTATCTGTCACTTTAGCAAATGCTTTTCAAAACCTGAGAGACAATATTGTGTAACTCGCAGAGAGTTACTGGCCATTGTAAATGCCATTAAACTTTTCACAATTATCTGTATGGTCATAGGTTCACAGTGAGAACTGACCATGGTAGTTTGAGATGGCTTTTGAACTTTAAAATAGTGGAAGGACAATTGGCCAGATGGTTAACATTTCTGTCAGCATATGACTATGAAATTGAGTACAGGCAAGGAAAGATTCATTGGAATGCTGATGCATTATCAAGAAGACCATGTCATGACATCCTCAGTAAATATTGTGACAGATTGGAAGAATGTTGCAATGAAACGGTGAAAATTGACAACAAGAACAATGAGATCTGCAAAGTTGAAAGTAGACCTATTCTATCCTGTAGCGTAGATGGAAATAAAATAGTTGACAATGTTGACAGTGTCACATATAGGGATGAATTACAATGTGGTATTAAAGTGGTTGGTCAAAGTGTCATAAATGAGATGTGTACAAAGAACTTACTCTATAGTATGATACTGTGTATGTTCTTAATTTTCCAGGTAGCCTCAGATACAATGACAACAACTGTTGCCCTCTTCTTTTGCTTCATCTCAATCTTGGTAGAACTCTTATGCAAAAGAAAGGAATGTGAAAAGAATGATTCTAAAAATTTGATCATTCAAGTACCTCAGAAACAGAATAGTACAGAAAAGTCAAAATACAGCATTGATGAATTGAGTGAAGGTGAAAACACATACTGTAATATGTCTAAAGAGATTAGTACTGAATTAGAGCAGACTAATAACAGAAATGTACAGACTAAATGTGCACCTGATTTATCAAATGTTAAACCTGAAAATAGTGACTTAAATGGATGTTTGAAGTCTCAAGTAAATGAAGCAGGAAATGCTAAAATAAATAACAAGAAATTGATCTAGAAAATGTAGACATAGAAAATTTGGATCTCAATGTTCTAGCAAAGTTACAATTAGAAGATCCAATTTTAAAAACTGTACATGACTGGTTGAAAAATACGAGTAAGCCTGATTGGGCTGATGTTGCTAAATATGGCCTAGAGATTAAGTACTTTTGGTACAGGTGGGAATCTCTTTGTCTTAAGAATAATGTTTTACATAGAAAATTGGGAAAGTCATGATGGAAAAGAAATCACATTTCAAATTATAATACCAAAAAGTTTGAAAACATTTGTTTTGACCCAAATGCATAACAGTCTTAGCAGTGCACATCTTGGTATAACCAAAACCCTACATAAAATAAGGCAAAGATTCTTCTGGTATGCCTTAAGAAGAGATGTAGAGAATTGGTGCGACAATTGTACAATTTGTGGTTCAAGAAAAATGCCTCAAAAGAAAGCAAAGGCTCCCCTTAAACAATACCATGTGGGATTACCCATGGAAAGAATAGCAATTGATTTTATGGGACCTTTACCAAAATCAAAACAGGGTAAAAAGTATCTAATGGTAGTTGCAGATTATTTTATGAAATGGACTGAAGCCATTCCATTACCAAATATTGAAGCACAGACTGTGGCAAAAGTATTAATTGAAAATTTCGTATCCAGATTTGGGGTACCATTACTCATACATACAGATCGGGGATCTAATTTTGAAAGTAATTTATTTCAAGAAATGTGTCAGATTCTGGGTATTAAGAAAACCTGAACAACTACTGCAAGACCCCACTCAGATGGTATGGTTGAAAGAGCAAATCGTGCAATACTGAATATGCTTTCAGCTTTTGTGTCGGATCATCAAAGAGATTGGGATGAATATGTACCTTTGGTAATGATGGCCTACAGGTCTTCAGTTCATGAAAGTACTGAACAAGCCCTGCTTTAATGACATTTGGAAGGGAGATAACTCTACCCATTGACCTCATCTTTGGTGACCCTGAGAAACAGCCATCTGAAAATCTGAAATATAAAACTGATTATGCAATTGAACTAAAAGAGAGACTGAATGAAATACCTAAACTCTCCAGAATAAAAATGCAACTTTCTGGTGAAAATATGAAAAAGAATTATGATCTGAGAGTCAATTTCCATAACTACACTGTAGGTGATAAAGTATGGAATTTTGACCCTAAAAGAATAAGAGGTTTGAATTCAAAATTACAAAGACCCTGGAAAGGTCCATTTGAAATAACTTCCAAACTTAATGATGTGTTATACAGAATACAAGTAAGTCCAAGACATAAGCCAAAAATTGTACATCATGACAAACTAAAATCATTTCATGGAGAAGTTACTTCTCCTTCATCAAATATTATTAACCACTAACAATAAAGTGATTTCAGATGTACAAATTTTCAGATTTTACACACATTGTTGATTCTGCTTCTCTTAGTATAAGAAAATTATTGATTTGGTTGCTGAGTGAAATTTATTGAACAGGAATTGTTTTGGAATTGAATGAATATAAATTTAATAGTTGTAAGATTGTGTCATTATAAATGAAAACAAAAAAAAAAAACAAAAACAAATGGAAACCAATCAATTTACTTTGTGCAGAGACCCTGAGTCACTCTTTGCAAAGGCAACAGAGTCTAGTGGACACTGTTGTTCAAATAACAAAGTTATTTTCTTTGACAGAGACCCAGCTCATTGAGATTTATTTTAAATTACCTCCGGTACAATGGCTCTATGCCAGAGGCCTTAAGACCTAGAGACAGGCGAAACTTAACTGAAATTTTACATGAGGCTGAATATTATAATCTGAAAGACCTGTCCTCATTACTCTGGAAAAGGCTCAATTTATTACTTGAGTGGGGAGAAATTTAAAAACAATAATTTCTGAAGGACCTGTAATGACTGGAAATTTGAAATAAATATAATGTAAATTGAGATTTGGCTAAACTGTTGAATTGAACAATTGTTTGAAACTTGTGAATGGTTGGATTTGTTTTGAGAAACTGTAAATCAATAATGCGGAACACTGGACCTAAATATCACATGGACTATTGGACCCAAATATCGCATGGACTATTGGACCCAAATATCACATGGACTAATGGACGTAAAGATGTCTACTGAGTATGATACAGAAACTGTAGAAAACTAAATACACAATCTAGATGTACAACCAGTAATTTATAAATGAATTTTACTGTTAATTATATTAAGAATACTTACCTATGCAATGTACAAGAATACTACAGCTTGTTGATTTCCAGCGGAAACTGGGTTATTTTTCTTCATATAATCTTAATGGTTGTATATATTTCATCTGTAATAAGATATAGGTATGAAGTATATATTTTATATTCAACAAATATGTATTGCAATATGATGTGCTTAATTAAGTATTAAAACATACAACTTTTATTGCTTATATGAATGTAATTTTTTTCAATTAATATTTTTTTTTTTTTTTAAAAATAAGATGAATTTAACAATATGTATTAACTTTATGCTGAATTACAATGTCGGTATATTTTAATGTTAAGAATTTTCATGGTAATAATACAAATGAAATTCTGAATTCATTTCTTAGTTGTCCTTCTAGCTATGAATTGTTAATATTATAGAATGGTGAATAAATGTGATGGTAGTGCTCTTCTGAGGAGAATCGGGTGGGTTCGAATCCCACTGGGGTTGACCTTGGTCAGTCACGGTAGAACCACTACAGCAGATAGGAAAAGTATATATGAATAGAAAGTGCTCTGTAAAACTTTCTTAATTGTAAAAGAACGAATTTTCAGATGAAGTACAACAGTTATATATACAGTTATTTTTTTTTTTTTTTACTGAAATATTAACAATATAATTTTTCAATCTGTATGTTATTTGTAAACACATGTATGATAGAATTTATGTAAACAAAATTGTGAGACTGCAGCTTCACTGGAAAATTATGTGATGATTATTTCAACTCATCACTATGTTTCGAGTAACTGTTAGATACTTATGTATTACTAGATGACGATATTTTAGGTTGCCTTAAGTGTTTACTGTGTAATTTAATCAAATATTGCCTCTTGGAACGTGCTCCGTTAGCCTTGTAATGGCGCCATTGTTCCCAGCATTCTATGTTGTTCAGCGCGAGGTGGTAGCGTTCCCATTTCTAACCCGAATCGGGGAACCTCGAGTGTCCCCGCTGTTGATGTTTATGTAAACATCCGAGGTTCTCCAAGGGTACGGAGAGTATAAATACAGCCCCATCCTTGCAGACGATAGACTGACAGCATTGAAATCAGAACCATTTGTCTCCTTTCGGACCAAAATTCTAAGTTATATGAATTTCGTATTTATCAAAAATTCGGATTTGCCCAGATTTAGAATTATACAAATTTTGGACTGGTCCAGATTTTAAGTTATACGAATTTCGGATTTATCCAAAATTCGGATTTGCCCAGATTTTGAGTTATACAAATTTCGGACTTGTCCAGATTTTAAGTTATATGAATTTTGGATTTATCCAAAATTCGGATTTGCCCAGATTTTGAGTTATACAAATTTCGGATTTGTCCAGATTTTAAGTTATCTGAATTTCTGATTTATCCAAAATTCGGATTTGTCCAGATTTTGGATGGACACAAATTTTGATTTTTATAGATTTCCGTACTGCCCAGAATTTTTTTAATTGAAAGTTTTATTTTATAGGGAGTTTATATAAATAAATTAGTTCAAGCTTCTACCAATAAGATTATATTTTGCTGTTGTAAAAATATAATCTTCATTTTATTAAAATTACTTTATAATACATTTATGCTAAAATTGTTGTTTCCTGAAGTATACATGAACAATCATGTAATAAGCAAACAATCTTATTTGCTTATGTTGTATAGTAAATGTATGGACATGAAATGAAATTGTTACTCTGTATGTCAAAATAATTGTGATCTATATGAGTACTAGAAAAGGAAAAAAAGAGAACACAATAAAAAGTAAAATGTAATTTCTTCTTTATTTGTTTACATCATAGATAACACATTTCTTCATTCTTCTCTGGATTCTCCTCTGTCGTTCTAGTCTTTTATTATATAGAAATATCAATACCAACACCACAAGTAAAATTCTACATTCATTTCACCTCAAGCCAGTATCAGGCGAACCCAGAAAATGTTATGACTGAAAGAACCCCTCACGGAGTAGCAAACAGTTCGTAACAATATAAAGGAAGTAAACCCACATGAAATAGAGTACAAGGAAATAAACTTTTAAAATAGTTTTAAAAGTACTTTAAAATATTACAAAATGTAATTTTGAGCAAATTTTTTTATCCTAAACTACTTTGGTATCACTCATCAGAAGTTCAGCATCCCAGAGAGAAAACAGTTCACACAAGCGCAACAATCTCAGCTTTTAATATTATTATTATTATTATTATTATTATTATTATTATTATTATTATTATTTCAGTATTGTGTTATTTTCATTATGGATTGACATTATTGTAAGTAAATATGATTAAACAGTTGGTGGAAGCTTAAATATGGTCACATTGTCAGCCCCTCCCACCTCACTCCTTTGATGCCAGAAATCAGGTGCCCAAAGGGATATCAAATGTTTTTCAAACCTATGTATGTCAGCATATTCTGAAATTGACATTCTACTTTCATTTAGGTGCATGTGTAATGGGCATAGTGATACATGTGATATTGATGGAGTTAACTGCCACTGTCAAAACAACACAGAAAGCAGATGTGGAAAGAGGGAAAACAAGGAAGAAATACCTTGTTACCGACTACAGGTAAATCAGATACTGATTATTGAAAATAAGTCATGTTTCCTCATGTTTCTATTTAAAGAATGAATTATCCTTATGAAAATTGTTTATTTTCAGAAATGTATACAATACTTCCCAAGTAGATATACTAGAGTACCTTTTACTTATAAAACAGTATACATATCAGTAATTACATATCAAACAATAAAATACCATAATTAAATATCAAACAATATACACCACTCACTCGATAACACGCGCCCGGATAACTCGCGCCCGGATGACTCAAGAACCCGCTTATAACGCGGTGTCCAGCATGACTCCCGATTTTTTTTCCAAAGAAAATATATTTTAAAATGTGCTGAACGTGAAAAACATCACGATAAGAATTGGTACATTGGTAAATTGAACCTTGATACATACCGTAGTTTATGTAAATTTTCGTACACGAAAAAATAATTATTAATCATTAATTTTTGTAAAAACAAAATGGGAATACGGTGTTTTCGATCTTTTTTGCAAGCATAAATCTTCTTAGTGGAAATTTTATGTCCGATAATTTAACGAATTTTTCAAATAATACAAAGTGAAATGTACGAAAAATTATGATACATTTAAATAATTGTTATTTTGATAACTGGATTGTGTATGAAAAATTAAAGGGTACGAAAAAATACATTAAATACGGTAGATCATTTTATCATCGGAAATGGTGATTATTGCCCGTAAAGATAGAATCCATATTGTGAAATTTGCAAGTTCTAATAAGATATCACATATTATGTTTGGGGTTTTTTTGAGAGAAATAGTTGTCAATACACTGTAAATAAACAGTCTGGTGAAACAGCGATCAACGAAAATTTTTTTTTTTTTCATTTTACTTCCACCGTAATCAAATCTACCCATCGTTCGAGCGACATTGTTTCTTCGAAATGAGTGTCGATCTTTTGTATAAAAAAAAGTCTACTTTGGATCAAACAATAAAACTAGAATTTATCCAATTCAACACAAAAATTTGTGACATAATACACAATGTGCGAAGTCGTACATGTGTTAAGCGAACGGAAACCATGTGGAATAATGTTTTGATGATCTCCTCAATATACTTTAAGTTATCCTGAAATTAATGTTACTCTGTGAGGAAAAAAGTAAACAAAGTACACCGCTATGTAGAGATATTTATTCACAGTTAATCTTAGCACGATTATTAATTGAGTATTCAACACTAACATGCCAACCCAACCCACCCCCCTTTTGCCTCTACGTTGATCCCTTTGTTAGTTTTGTTGTTTGTTATAGGTCCCTCGATAACTCGTGCCCTCACTTATAACGCGGTCGATGTTTTTGGACCCCGTTGTGCGCGAGTTATGGAGGGAGTGGTGTACATACCAAACCAGTACATACCATACCAGTAATTACATATTTTAAACATGAAAGATAATTTGATGGAAAAAGAAAATAATACCCAATACTTTCTATTTGAACTTAACTGTCGTGAATATATAAAAAGCCTTGAAACCAGGTATGACTGAAATCAAGAAATACGATTGAACATTGGAAATAAATTAAAACTGTAATTTAAATGCAAACTTATGCTTACTGTTTACTTACTGGAGTTTCATAGGATACGTTCCTTTTCATTTGACATTTTAAGGAGGATACTGTTTAATTTTTAATTGCTTACTTTAATAGGGACGCTTTCCTTTTCATCTACCTTGTTCAGTAAGGACACTTTCCTTTTCATCTGCTTAGTTCACCTTCCTTTTCATTTGCTTAGTTCAGTAAGGACACATTCCTTTTCATCTGCTTAGTTCAATAAGGACACATTCCTTTTCATTTGCTTAGTTCAATAAGGACACTTTCCTTTTCATCTACTTAGTTCAGTAAGAACACTTTCCTTTTCATTTGCTTATTAGTTCAGTAAAGACACTTTCCTTTTCATCTGCTTAGTTCAATGAGGACACTTTCCTTTTCATCTACTTTGTTCAGTAAGGACACTTTCCTTTTCATCTGCTTAGTTCACCTTCTTTTTCATTTGCTTAGTTCAATAAGGACACATTCCTTTTCATCTGCTTAGTTCAATAAGGACACTTTTCCTTTTCATCTACTTAGTTCAGTAAGAACACTTTCCTTTTCATTTGCTTAGTTCAGTAAAGACACTTTCCTTTTCATCTGCTTAGTTCAGTAAGGACACTTTCCTTTTCATCTACTTAGTTCATTAAGGACACTTTCCTTTTCATCTACTTAGTTCAGTGAGGACACTTTCCTTTTCATTTGCTTACTTATATAATGACACTTTCCTTTTCATCTGCTTAGTTTAATGAGGACACTTTTGCTTACTTTCATAAGGACACTTTCTTTTTATCTGCTTACTTTAATAGGGACACTTTCCTTTTCATTGCTAATAGTTTAATGAGGACTCAAAAACACTTATGTTTTTATAAGTCTATGTATGTGTGTACGTATGAGTGTATGTATGTGTGTATGTATGTGTGTACATATGAATGTATGTATGTATGTGCATACGTATGAATGTATGTATGTCTGTATGTATGTGTGTATGTATGAGTATGTATATGTGTATGTATGAGTGTATGTGTGTATGTATATGTGTATGTATGAGTGTATGTATGTATGTATGTGTATATGTATAAGAGAGAGAGGTGGATGAAAGAATGACACAGTATCATTGAATGAGATTGTGTGTATCAGAACAGTATTATTTTGTAGCAGTTATGGTGCTGGCAAGAAAGAGGCTGCATTGCAATTGTAATCTTTGTTCAGTTACATCACGGTTGTGATCTTCTTTGTGTACAAGTATCCACAGTGTTTATTGATGCTATTGTCATAAACAGTGTTATTTGGAGCTATTGTCATCCATTGTTATTAGGTGTTATTGCAATAGACATTGATGTTTGTTTATATTTTCATTGACAATGTTATTTCTTGCTATAGTCTGAAAGTTTTTTGCATTGAAGTTTTGTGTTAAGATTATTGCAGCTCAGAAGAGGGTGGAAGATACATCAACACATAAATGCTGGCAATGCTCCAGGTCCACAATTAAATTTTATTTATTTGTTATAGTGCTCTGCCTGCAAAGAATATTTCATGGGCACTCCAACAAAAGGACATCAGTGTTACCGTCAGATGAGTGTTAATCGAGAATATTGTTTTGATCCAACCACACAGACAGAGTGCTTCCAGAACCCAGGTCCACTTCAACAGGGGCGGACTGTCTTTTTTGGTGTTCAACCAAAATACGTTAATGTGGACATTAGAATCACTATTGATGTCACAAAAGGAGGTAAACTATATTGAATTCACACTGATTTCAGTAATTTACCTACTATTAGTGTGGACAGAATCTCTTCATCTGAATGAAAAAAACTCTTGTCAATGAAATTTTTTTGGTGCAGAGTGAAATTATCTATGAAGTACCACATTGTTTAACTGACATGCACCATAGTTATTCATACAGTATCTTCCACCAAATGCAGATAGTCACCTCACAACAGTTTCTATTATAATATGACTCATATTTATTGTACATATTACTCATGTCAATATCATATCCATTGTACATGCTACTTATGTCATTATTATGTCCATTGTCCATGTTGCTCATTTCAGTATAAATTGCATTGTACATGTTACTCATGTCAATATCATGTCCCCTGTACATGTTACTTATGTCAGTATCATGTCCATTGTACATGTTACTTATGTCAGTATCATGTCCATTGCACATGTTACTCATGTCAGTATCATATCCACTGTACACGTTACTCATGTCAGTATCATATCCATTGTACATGCTATTTATGTCATTATCATGTCCATTGTCCATGTTGCAGTATAAATTGCATTGTACATGTTACTCATGTCAATATCATGTCCATTGTACATGTTACTCATGTCAGTATCATCTTTTGTCTTGCAGGGATAGATGTTTACTTTTCTCCAAGTGAGATGACATTTATGGTGGACATTGATAAAAAGACTGGTGTTCACTATGTAAGACTTGACAGCAGCATTTACAGTGAGGACATATTGGATGTGAAAAAACGAAAGCGTCGGAGCATAGAGCATGAAATTCACAAGCGGGATGCAAATGCATCATCAAGCTTGTTTTATTATTTGAATGAAATTCAAGCGAAAGATATGAACACTTTCATCACTGTCTCTGCTCCTGGAACAATCCTCATCATAAGGGATGTGAAGTATCGTTTGGTCATCACTTTGCCCAATGAGAAGCTTGATTTACGAACATCACGATTTTATATCGTGTTTGTTAGTAGGGGAGCAGATAATCAGAATGAAACTTATGGAAGTTTGTACTTTCGCCAGGACCAACCTCATATAGATCTGTTTGTTTTCTTTTCTGTATTCTTTTCATGCTTTTTTCTTTTCCTTGCAATGTGCGTATTGCTCTGGAAAACAAAGCAAGTCTTTGACTCGAGGAGAAGTCGACAACAAAGAGCAAGGGAAATGCAGCATATGGCTTCAAGACCATTTGCAAAAGTTTTAGTACTAATTGAACACTCCTCTCTGACCTCGGTGACCCCACCAATACAACCACATAAGAAGACTCACATGGGGTCACCAAGAACCCACCTCTTGCCAAGTATACCAGACAATGTTTACCAATCAGTACAGAAAGCAAACAGTGTGCCAGACCCCGTTTACCAGTCAGTACAGAAAGCAAGCTCTGTAGAAACAATTCCCATTGCTATTGAACCTTTGGATGATGGCATAGCTGCTGTCGGAACTGTGATGTTTCAACTACCAGGGGGTGCATTGGCTCCATCCAAGTTGTGTCTCGGTTCAACACTTACCATGAGGGTTCAGATGGGTGCACCTGCATCTAAAAATTTAAGTTGGTATCGCACTAGCTCATCAGTTTGTTGATGTAGTCTGTATATATAGAAACAAATTTCATTTTGTTATTGATATTCATTATTTCATAGATGGAATCCAGGTCAGTCTTGTTATGTATTGTTGCTTGTTACTTTTATTAAAGTTTCTTCAGCTAATATCATTTTGCATGAACATTTGGAAGCCAGTTTTCAAAGACTGTGTGTGCATACCAGGTTATATTTCTTTTGTTTACAAATGTTGTGTAATTTGATTCAGTAAGAAGTCATATGAATTTTCAGTTACTTTGCATTTGTATGGACACAAGCTACATACAAGATTTGAGATTGTAAAGAACAGAGCACAAACTTGTATATCTCAGTATTGTATCAAAACTTTTGTTGTCCATTAACCGTCTTAACAGTTTTGTTTAGACAGGTTTCTGTTTCAAAATTGATACTTACCAGCAGATTCTTGCTTGTTTGGGGTTTTGGGCTAGACTGATTATATTTGTTCATTGTCCATCTCTTAGGATGAGTTTATTATCACAACGGCTCTTAACATACTTTGAGGATTGCCATGAAACTTTGTATGTGATCATCCCTACATCTTGTTGGCCCTAAATGTTTGATATTCTTAT
Organism: Megalonaias nervosa; assembly: GCA_016617855.1. NCBI lineage: Eukaryota > Metazoa > Mollusca > Bivalvia > Unionida > Unionidae > Megalonaias > Megalonaias nervosa. The sequence goes on along the minus strand of JAECUM010003920.1, from coordinate 33,864 downwards.
TATAGTTCCTCTTGCATGGATGGTTGTATAAAGATGGATTTTTTTGCTAAAAGGCTTCTTATGATGTCTAGTTGGTCCAAAATGAAACTAGTGCTGATCTGGTATCCAGAAGGATTTGCCATCTTGAAAATCTTGTTCCTCCTGAATGGAAAGACATATCAACATAAGGTTTCCTCCAGAAGACTTCTTATGATATCTAGCTGGTTCTTAATGAAAATGGCACCAACCTGTCCTAATATGGCTGCCATGGTGACTATATTTTATCCCTGCTACTCCTGAATGGTTGAAAAAATCATTGTAGGGTTTTCAACCAGAATGGGTGACAATATCAGCATGGGGTTTTCAATGAAAGACTTAGGACGTCTAGTTGGTCCTAAATAAAAATGGTGCTGATCTGATATCCATTATGGCCACTACAATGGCCATGTTGAAAATCTTGTTATTACTGCTCATCCTAAGCAGCATGGAAATGACCTAATGACCTTTTCAGTGGTAAAGGGATATCCCACATTTAGGATCAGAATTTGTGGAAAGGGAAATCTCACCTTTAGGATCAGAATTGTGGTAAAGGGAAATTGCACCTTTGGGATCAGAATTTGTGGGCAGGAATTTGACTCCATCCTACCCAGGAACTTTACTCATTCCGACCATAAATTCTTACCCTCAGATGGGAGTGCTCTTTTTCGCATCATTTCATGTGATGGATTCTGTTAATCCAATCATAAGTTGTTGAAAATCATTATTAATCTATATTTTGTGCACAGAGAAGAGAGGGAATGAATCTGCATGGTTTAAATTCCATGTATCATCTATCTTTAAACCATAGAGCCATGATGGCTTAGTGGTTAGCAAGCAAGACTAGTGACAGAAGGGGTGCAGGTTCAAATCCTACCATCAGATTAGCCCTTGTTGGGCAATGTAATAGACACTTGGACAAAGCACTTGACTCCAAATACCTTGGCACTAAATAAACTGCTTGCCGAAAAATATCAAACCAACTGTCATTACACGATTCCAAAAGAGTACATTACATAGGAGTAATAAACTCTGCTACACTGTTCCACAAGTACATTACATTGGAGTAACAAACTCGGCTACACTGTTCCACAAGAGTACGTTACATTGGAGTAACAAACTCTGCTATACTGTTTCACAAGAGTACATTACATTGGAGTAACAAATTCGGCTACACTGTTCCACAAGAGTACATTACATTGGAGTAATAAACTCGGTTACACTGTTCCATAAGAGTACATTACATTGGAGTAACAAACTCGGCTACACTGTTCCACAAGAGTACATTACATTGGAGTAACAAACTCGGCTACACTGTTCCACAAGAGTACATTACATTGGAGTAACAAATTTGGCTACACTGTTCCACAAGAGTACATTACATTGGAGTAACAAACTCGGTTACACTGTTCCATAAGAGTACATTACATTGGAGTAACAAACTCGGCTACACTGTTCCACAAGAGTACATTACATTGGAGTAACAAACTCGGCTACACTGTTCCACAAGAGTACATTACATTGGAGTAACAAACTCGGCTACACTGTTCCACAAGAGTACATTACATTGGAGTAACAAATTCGGCTACACTGTTCCACAAGAGTACATTACATTGGAGTAACAAACTCGGCTACACTGTTCCACAAGAGTGCATTACATTGGAATAATAAACTCGGTTACGCTGTTCCATAAGAGTACATTACATTGGAGTAACAAAATTGGCTACACTGTTCCACAAGAGTAAATTTCATTGGAGTAATAAACTCAGTTACACTGTTCCATAAGAGTACATTACATTGGAGTAACAAAGTCTGCTACACATAACTTATAACTTTTCATTTATTTATTATTTATTTCTTCTAGGGATAAAATAGTTGTATGCAACTCTGTTTGAAATAGGAACTCAAAAACTGCTAAGATGATTTGATAGTTGCAGCATTTATGATGATCTCTCTATTTATTTTTGTTTTGATGGGTAATCCCCAGTAAATTTGTACATTGTCAGAATAATTCAATCTGTATACTTACAGTAAAGATTTGGGGTAACAGAGGTTCATGTAAAAATCTACAATTGTAAACTAATCATAGTTTGTAAACAGTCAACTTTATCTTTTTTTGCAATTCAATATCCAGTGTAAATTTTGTATGTGATTTACCTGTGGTTTTATCTTAAGATAGATTGATTACATAAATTTAACAGCTGTTTGAAAATGTCACAAATTTTGATGTGTGAAATATAATTGCACACGTTTTAAAAACTACATACTCATTACTGTTATTTTGTATATGTATGTATGTATGTGTGTGTGTGTGTGTGTGTGTGTGTGTGTGTGTGTGTGTGTGTGTGTGTGTGTAGAGAGAGAGAGTGTATTTTTTTTTTCTTGTAGCTTTTTTAGCTCACCTGGCCAAAGCCCAAGAGAGTTTAAAGGATGGTCCTGCGGCCAGGGTCTCTCCATCAGTATTTACACAGAGACATTCTAGAGGCTTCATTATGTTTGAGGCTTTGATCACACTTGACATGTATTTGCATAGAGACATTCTAGAACAGGATGGGCAAACAACCTAAGTTTATCTGTTAATTTGTATCATATGATATGGTTTTAAAAATGACTTATCCAGCCTGTGCCCTGGAGGCTGTTGGCCATGAATGTTCTTGAGGCTTCATAATGTATGAGGTTTTGATCAAACTTGGCATGTAGGCTCATATCAAGATTTAAGACGGGTTTGATTATGGGTGACTTCCACACATTAATGAAGTGGTCTTGCATCTGACTGGCTGAGCTTGTTACCACTCTGTAGTCAATATTTTCTGTTGAGATTTTGATAATGCTTGTATCATCATGGTCTCCGAAAAGTTTGATTATGAGCAAGATTCAAACATAATAATGAAATGTCCTTGCTGTGATTTTTGAACATGTGAACACTTGAGAAGCTTAATTTCTGATCAGATCTTAATCATGCTTGGTATGCAGGCTTATATCATTAATGTCATGGACAAGTTTGATTATTAGCAACAAACATGCATATTAATGAGGTGATCATGCAAATTTTGATACGATTTTGATCAAACGTGGTATGTAAACTAATTTCTTTGGGATATTGGACAAGTTTGATAATTTCTTTGGGATATTAGACAAGTTTGTTAATTTCTTTGGGATCATGGACAAGTTTGATAACCTCCTTGGGATATTGGACAAGTCTGATAATTTCTTTGGTATCTTGGCTAAGTTTGATAACTTCCTTGAGATATTGGACACATTTGATAATTTCTTTGGGATCATGGACAAGTTTGATAACTTCCTTGGGATATTGGACAAGTCTGATAATTTCTTTGAGTTCGAAGGTAAGTTTGATAATCAAAATATATTCATTTTAATGAGATGATTCTTATAACCACTTTAGAGGCTTTATTGTTTTTAAAAATTAGATCATATGTGGTGTATTTACTTATTGAGACAAGTGTATTGATGGGAACCATCCTTGCATAATAATGAAGTGAACTTGCATATGATTTGCTCAGCTTGTTGCCACTCAGGAGGAAAGTTTTGTATAAAGTTTTGATCATATTTGGTTTATAATCTGATATCACTAAGCTTCTGGACAAGTTTGACAATGAGCAAGTTCATGAAGCTTGCAGACAGGTTTGACAATGAGCAGATTCATAAAGCTTGCAGACAGGTTTGTCAATGAGTGAGATCATAAAGCTTGCAGACAGGTTTTTTTCAGTGAGCAAGATCATAAAGCTTGCAGACAGGTTTGTCAATGAGCGAGATCATAAAGCTTGCAGACAGGTTTCTTCATTGAGCAAGTTCATAAAGCTTGCAGATAGGTTTTGTCAGTGGGTGAGACCATATAGCTTGCAGACAGGTTTGTCATTGAGCAAGATCTAGGCCTATTAGTGATGTGATTTTGCATTTGGTATACTGACTTGTTTCACTTGATTTTGCTTGACCAGGTGTGGGCATGTGAGAAAGTTTGCCAGTAGCTTTTCATGGGTAGGTGGTTCTTCTCAGGTTCTGCTTGCACCCAATATACTTTCTGCCATGTATAGTCTCTCATGCACAGTAAAATGTATTAAACCCCACAAAACTACAACTCTGTTTCGATTATTGGTTTGAATTCTGCATAATATGGAGACTGCTGAGATTCATGTTTGTTACTATTCTAGAGGTATATTTCTGATCGGATTTTAATCTGACCTTGTTTTAAGCTGATATCATCATCAGGATTTTTGGAATGAGATTAATCATGAGCAACATTTGGACATATTAATCACTTCTTGTTTGAGCCAGGCGAGTGGTATTGGGCCTGTTTGGGCCTCTTGTTGTATATTGTCATGATTGACCCAAAGAATCAAAAGTTGTAAAACTAGCTCTCTTAAGAGCTGGGTAGTTTGAATAATGAAAACTGAATTATTTTCAGGATAATTTTCTAGTCTTGCAGAAGTCACACCAACTATTTCTCACAAGTTTTGAAATATTGCATGTTTTTCATTGGACACAAGTGTGTGATATGTGTTTTATACAAACATGTTTGGCCATTATTGTATTGATATTTATCTGTATACAGACACATGTATTGAATCATGATAAATCTATCCTCCATCTATATATGTATTGTCAAAATATAGATACATGTGTATTAGCAGGTATATTACTCTTATTAATTAACATGTAAACAGATTTTCATATCATTTTCATATCATTTTTATATTATTTTCATATTATTGCAATCCTTGTACCAATATGTACACAAGATGCTTTGCACTTTTTGTGTATGTTTCATTGTACAGAAATATATTATTCTTGATGATTAATTTGGAAAGAAAGATAATTATTGGGTGTCAATATGTGCCAGTTATTTTTGGGTGTATTGTTTTTCAGAATACATGTATATTGTATGCAACTATGAACTCCTGTGACTACTATATGATGTTAGTTTTTCTTACATTTTTGCTACAGTTAGAGCAGAAGTCACTTGCTGCTTAATGGTTTAAAACAGAATATTTTCTCCTTGCTGTAAACAACCTAAATTGGCTTATCAAACTTAACCTACACCTGTATAATTCCCCATCAAGTATAGTATCAAACTTAACCTACACCTGTATAATTCCCCATCAAGTATAGTATCACACTTAACCTACATTTGAATATTTCCATGTACAAGTATGGTATCAAATTTAACCTGCATCTGAATAATTCCATATACAAGTATAGTGTCAAACTTAACCTGCATCTGAATAATTCCCTGTACAAGTATGGTATCTAATTTTCAAGGAGAAATGGAAACACTGATATTAGAGGTAAAGAAGCAAAATCAGATGTTGATCATCGCATTTTGTTTATTATTATTTTTCTCAATTCATCTTCAAACAGGGTAAAGACTATACTGCAGTATTTCAAATTTTTATCATTATGGCGCAATATTTGGTTGGATTGCTTGGCATTTTTTGTTTAGAGATTGAAGATATGTTTCTCTGGAATAAACACTGCACTAAAGTTAGAGTCTGTGTTAGGGTCATTTTCTCAGACAGTATCACTTGTAGTGTCACATGACTTGGTATGTAACTGTTTCATGGAGAGTGCTACAGTCATCAGCCAAAGTTAGGTTACTCTGTTTCATGATTTGCAATCTGGCCATACCATAACTCAGCTTTTAATACCAAGAGGAAATGCTTACCTCCCATGAGCTTGTTTGACAGCATCTGTTTATAATCATTTCAGTAGAAATTGTTCATGCTGCTAATTGCTTAAATATTTTCTTTGTAATTTTTTGGTTCTCATCATTTCTTTTTTAGCAGAGAAGAAAAGATTTAAACATCCACATTTCAAATCACATTCTTTTAGAGGAACATTTATTTCTCCTAAAGGTCATTAAAGGATTATTAAATAATTAACAATTTATATTTCACATATGTATTTCTGTAACCCTTCAGATCATCAGTATTCTCAATAATTGGAAAAAATTTCATGGTGTTTGTGTGATGTTTATTATAGTGCAGTGTCTTTGTATGATGTCATTATAGTGCTAGCAGTGTCATTGTATTATGTTTATTGTAGTGCTAGCAGTGTCTTTGTATCATGTTTATTGTAGTGCTAGCGGTGTCTTTATATCATGTTTATTGTAGTGCTAGCAGCGTCTTTGTATCATGTTCATTGTAGTGCTAGCAGTATTTTTGTATCATGTTAATTGTAGTGCTAGCAGGGTTTTTGCATCATGTTCATTGTAGTGCTAGCAGTGTTTTTGTATCATGTTCATTGTAGCGCCAGCAGTATCATGTGTTCATTGTAGTGCTATCAGAATACTGAGTGGTTGCTCATAGCAAACAAAGATTTGATGGGTTTTTTTTAATCATGTTAAATGATCTTTATTTCAGATTTAGTCATGGCATTGTAGGTACTACAACAGGGTCTCATCTGGTCACTTCATATACAATATGTATCATAATATGTATCATATACAATATGTATCATAATATGTATCATATACAATATGTATCATAATATGCAAGTTTTTGATGTACCATTCACGATACTTTTAATGTTATTCAAACATGTTTAATTGTTATGCCTATCTTTAGCCCTATTACAATGAAATGTTCCTTTTTTCAATTAATTGAGGATACACTAGTTGGGCTATTTGCTGTGCATACAGATACGAAAATAATATTTACACACATAGCTCTACATTGTCAGTTTTATTTGCTTACTGTAGTGTGGATAACTGATGCATGCATAAAAAAGCAGTTTCATTGATTTATTCTGTTTATTGAAAATACATGTACTGTTTGTTGACAAGTCAAGTGTTTATTGAAATTTTACAATTTCTTAATGAACCAATTCAATTATGAGAGATTGTTGGTTATTATCATATTCACATGTACAGGCATAAGACTGGAGCTATTTAAAAGACCTGAAAATTGGAATGTTGGTCTGGACATACTCATCCCTATTTTACATGGGATCTAGTACCACCCCACCCCCCTTTCTAGTTGAAAATGATTCTCAGGAACTCAGTAAATAGAAACCGTTTAAACTGGCTCCCATGGAACCTCTTTCTCATCCCTATTTTACATGGGATCTAGTACCACCCCACCCCCCTTTCTAGCTGAAAATGATTCTCAGGAACTCAGTAAATAGAAACCATTTAAACCCATGGAACCTCTTTCTCATCCCTATTTTACATGGGATCTAGTACCACCCCACCCCCCTTTCTAGCTGAAAATGATTCTCAGGAACTCAGTAAATAGAAACCGTTTAAACCCATGGAACCTCTTTGTGCTTGTTAATATTCATATTTGTACCAATAAATAATACTTTGTTCTTTTCTTCCATCATTGCCTGCCATAACCCAAGTCCAGCTGTTTAAAAATCAAGTCTTACTAGGGGGCCCCGAGTGGCCGAGTGGTCTAAAGCGCTCTCCGTTACGGATCACTGCCATCTCACCTCTGTCTGCGTGGGTTCGAGTCTAAGATTCGGCGAATGTGGATATGTGAGAAAGCTTGCCAGTAGCTTCTCGTGGGTCGGTGGTTCTTTCCGCGGATTTCCCGGTTTCTTCCTCCACCATTATTACTGGCCGCCATATATAGCCTATCTTGTGCTGAAAAATGGCGTTAAACCCCACAACAACAACAACAACAACAACAACAAGTCTTACTAGGGTATTCACCCCTCCTACAGGCAGAGCACCTTGTCTTCCTCCACCGAAAAAATACCTTGGGAAATTGCAGGCCAGAGTGCATGGGGATATCCAGTTTAATCCCACTCTGAACAAGAGTGAGAATTAAAAATACTTCATTACAGTAACAACAAACAAAAAATACATTAATTTGAAGCTCATACTCACCTGATTGTCTAAATTTAGTTTTCCAGACTTAGTGTTTTGATCATGAATATTAATTCCAGCATTTCTCCATAAAACTCACAAATATTCATTTTAACATAGCTCTTTAAAGCTCATGAATATTCATTCCCAGATTGTTCTTAAAAGCTATTGAATATTCAATCCAGCTTAGCTCCTTAAAACTCATGAATATTGAGTCAAGCATAGTTCTTTAAGACTCGTGAATATTCATTCCCACATTGCTCTTTAAAGCTCATGAATATTCACTCTGACAGCTCTTTAAAGCCTTCATTAAAGCATAAAGCATAATTCACATCCTTTTGATGCAAGGTGCAATACAGCATTATGAGAACATTGACTTTTCAGAAAAACTATCAAAATATTTGGCCGTTAATTTCTTTCTCCATCCATTCCCCTTTCTGTAAAAGTTTAATATCTCAGTCGATATATCTGACATTACGTCATTCCACCAGAGTGGCTTGTTAAAAATGTAATGAAACTATCAGTAAATGGACATAGAGATTGCAGAGTCTAAGATGGTAACAATATTGTATCTGTCTTTTGATTCTCGAATCCCATTATCCATACAGATGGTCTTAATTTTGTTTGTAACAAGCCCCCGTTTCCAACTACATGGTTTATCACCTTATTGATTCTGTTCATTAGGCAGGAAAAGGGAAGAAGACTGACTAGTTCTGACTACTTGCTGGCACAGACTGATTTTACAACATATTCAGCCATTTACTAGCTGCTTTCTGTTGCTGACCCTGCAGCATACACCCACAGAATAGGATTAACCCCTTCTTCCCCCCTCCAACAGATGTTTTCGGCAAATTCACGGAAATTTCAGGACCCATCCTGAAAGAAACTAAAGCGGAAATTGCCCAAAAGCTGTAGAAGTCTCATGCCTGCATGCACTATAGGTCTGTATGGGTTTATCTTTATACATATCCAACCCTATTAGGTACATATTCTTCATAAGTGTCGCATCTTATCAAAATGTCCTCAATGTCCAACAGGTTACTGGCATTTAAATAACTCTTTAGCCAGGATGATTCTTTTCCTCATTTGAAGAAAAATGTTGTATAGATTTCAAGTCTTACAATATTATGTTCTCAATTTCCACTTCATCCATATCTGCCAGTTGTGCTTTCTGGGCAAAAATCGTTGTATATAAGGTCATAATTGGCATTTAAATGCATTTTGACATGTTGATTTAGTTGGTCAAGAATTAGAGTTTTCATTGTAAAACATTATCTCTATATTGATTGCATTAGGTATCAACTGTACTTGCCTGTAAGTCAGGGCAAGCTGCAGAAAACTTATACACAGATTTGTCATCTCATAATGTGCCGGCAGATCAGGTCTTTGTTGTTTTTTTTCTACTGATTATTCCTAACATAGACCCAGATTAGCCTACATATTGCAGATCGGGTCTATGCAGTTTGCAGTTGGATCCGACCACTAAGTGACTATATCTGTTTAGTATGTTCAAAATATAAATGAGCAAAGGTGGAATTTTTTTTTTCTTTAGAATTAACAAGAAAAATCGGGGGAGAAAACAGTATGTTAACAGATCAGGTTTCTGATAATTCAAGCTTGGTAAGCTCAAACATTCTGATGATTTGAAATGGAATTACTGACCCAGCATCAGTTCTTGTAAATTAAGGAACAGTGTTAGGCTATTCAACACCACTTTTGATACTGATTTTAGACTTTTGACATTCATCAAAGAGGAAGTCATTAATTTGAGGTATGATATTTCATTAATGATATCTCACTGTATACCTTGCTTTTGATTTCCTGTGGTTCCAGATTTTAACCAGTGAGATTGCTTGATTGGCTTTGGTGCAGGACTTGCATTTTAGAATGGTTTTGAGATACTGTTGTAATTGACAGTACAGGTGTATGCACTCTTGTTCCCAGACCAAAAGGACTTTGTTAAATTTACACATGGAAAACCTGATTGTATAAGCTAGGGTCTTAAATGGGTGAATTCTTGTCCCTAATTAATGATTATTTACAATGTGCCATGATGGATATCATTCATATTCCATGGGAATATGACTTTTGAATTCTCCTTTTGTTAGTCTTAATTTAATAGTTCTTGCAATGTTGGTATTAAGCTTTTATTCACCTATTCAATCATGGTTTTGTAAATGTATAGGAGAAAGTGCTATATCCTGTTCAAATTCATGTGGTTTATGTATAATTCAAAATTTCATAGTCTGAGAATGAAGAACATGTGCTTGAAGATAAATAAGTAGATAAGTCTGTCTAATTATATGATCCCTGTTTATCTATGTTACATTCAGTACTTCTTGTATACAGACCTTTCTCATTATCAAGTACCATAGTGACAGTGTCTTCTACTGCTTTGCCAGTTTATCATAATATACATAATATACAATATTTCTCACTGGGTAAAAAACACAATCTTGCTGAAAAATCATTTTGATTTTGTGTTATTTACATCTTGACCACTTGTGTAATTCTATTAGAAAGTTAGCATGAATATTCTAACTGATATATATGACCATTTCTGACAGCATTAGATAAACATGAGAATGGAGACTGCTGTTGACATAGCACTGCTTCTGCATCATTCCTTGTATCGTAACATGTTTATAATGTCGGTTCACAATCATATAATCTCACATTGTATAGTGCTGTGATGATACTGATGGTTCATGCTCAAGTCTTGCCTTTTACTTGGAAACATTGGTTTATTATTTTCAGACTTATTCATTGTATGACGGAAGCAGACTATCATGGACTTTTTGGGACAGATGCCAGATTTATACTAGTTTATTCATGACCTTTGTTACGGAAGCTTTCATAAAATGTTTCACAAGAGAAATTTCTGACATTTTTTAAAACTAGAGAATTCTGTTAAAATACTGGAACAGGCAGTTTTGTTTTCTATTTCAATCTGTTGCCCATAATCCAAGTAAATTATTTGATTTCTGTTCTTTTCCATCACTTGTCTTTAATCTAAGTAAATTAACTGATTTCTGTTCTTTTCAATCACTTGTCTATAATCCAAGTAAATTATATGATTTCTGGGTTTTTTTCAATCACTTGTCTACAATCCAAGTAAATTACCTGATTTGTTTTTTTCACTCAGTTGTCTATAATTCAACTATGATACATGACCTTTTTGTTTTTAGCTTATACTTGAGATTGATTCTCAGATTGTTGTAGAACACTAGACCAGGTCCAGATGGGGTTTCAGTAATCTCACAGTAGCATGCAAACACAGGACCAGATCCAAATGGAGGTTCAGTGATCTCACAGTATTATGTGGAATACAGGACATTTGGGGTTCTGTCATCTCACTGTACCAAGTAGAATACAGGACCAGATCCAAATGTGGGTTCAGTAATCTCACAGCATTATGTAGAACACAGGACATTTGGAGTTCTGTCATCTCACTGTACCAAGTAGAATACAGGCCAGATCCAAATGGGGGTTCTGTCGTCTTACAGCAGCATGTAGAACACAGTACCAGATCCAAATGTAGGTTTTGTTATCTCCTTGTAGCATTTAGAACACAGGACTAGATCCAAATGTAGGTTTTGTTATCTCCGTGTAGCATTTAGAACACAGGACTAGATCCAAATGTAGGTTTTGTTATCTCCTTGTAGCATTTAGAACACAGGACTAGATCCAAATGTAGGTTGTGTCATCTTAGAGCAGCATGTATAACACAGGACCAGGTTCTTTGGTCTCACAGCAGCATCTTAACTATTGCTGCAATTGATTCAAGTTGCAAACTTTAATTATTTTTTTACGACAGACCCCCCCCCCATGTCCCCATTATTGTTTTAGGAGTTATTACAGAATAAAATCATGGCAATAGATTTATTAAGACTTACAGTATATAGGTTTCTTACACTTTTGTCAAAACACAATAGACATAGCACTGTTTTTCTAAAGGCAAACTTGATACCAATATTTGTTTTAAGATGTCAGTTACAGTTCATTTTCTTCAGATTGGATGTCTCTTTGTTGAGCAAAGTCAGTTCTCTCTGCACTAGTTGACACCTTGATGTCTTGACCTGTGTCACAGACATTGAAATTTTTTTTAAGAAGGTTTGTGATTTTTGTTTTCCATTTGCTTCTAGTTTGATGAGCTCAGCATGACTTGTTTTTTATATTTGTTCTGTCTGATTATAAAGCAGTGCATTGTGGGGTACACACAGGTTCTTGTACATATAGCAGTGGATTGTGGGATACACACAGGCACATGTACATAGAGCAGTGCATTGTGGGATACACAAGGTACTTGTACATAAAGCAGTGCATTTTGGGACACTGGTAGTTTTCCATAATGTATTAATGCATTATGGAACAAATTTAAATAAAGCAGTAAATTATTGGATGCACACACATACTTTTATCTAAAATCAGTATGAAAATCAGTTGCTTTGATTTAAACTAGATGTACAGCAGCGCTTTGAATGCAAGCTTGAAATGCAGGTCATGGCCAATTTGTTTTGGCTGTATTTTGAAACTCCTGTTTGTCATATTGTATAATATTTAATATCTCTCTCTGTTCATCATTAGCTTCATGGCATTTAGTTCTTTCTGTAATGTACATATTTCACTATTTGGAAAAGCAAGGGCAATGTTTGTGTACAGCCAACTTGATAAATTCATATGAGTAACATGTTGTATTTGGACATACTGTTTTACTCCATATTTCTTCATGTATAGCACATATCATACAGGGAGAATTGTTGACCAAGGTCTGCCATTACATAATATACTGATACATCAGGGTCCATGTTTCTTCTATGCATCATTTAAGGCAAGCATTGTAGACCAAGGTCTGCATTAAATAATGTAGAGACAGATCAGGGTTCGCACTGTTCATTTTGTGTATAATTTAAAGCAAGCACTATAGACCAAGATCTGCCATCACATAATGTACAGACAGATCAGTGTCTGTGTTGTTCATTTTGTTTATACTATAAAACAAGCACTGTAGTCCAAGATCTGCCAGTACATAATCTTTTGGCAGATCTTGGTGTATGCTGTTGGGCACACATTATGCCTATTGAAAGTTCAGTACCATGTGTACACATTATGCCTAGGTAAATTACAGTACCATGCATTCACATTATGCCTATTTAAATTACAGTACCATGCATACACATTATACCTGTTTAAAGTACAGTACCATAGGTACACACTATGCCTATTTAAATTACAGTACCATTCATACACATTATGCCTAGGTAAATTATAGTACCATGCTTACGCATTATGCCTATTGAAAGTTCAGTATCATGCGTACACATTATGCCTAGGTAAATTACAGTACCATGCATACACATTATGCCTATTTAAAGTTCAATACCATGCATACACATTATGCCTAGGTAAAGTACAGTATCATGGGCACACGTTATGCCTAGGTAAAGCACAATATTATAGGCATACATTATGCCTAGGTAAAGTACAATACTGTTGGAACACATCATGCCCAGGTAAAGTACAGTTCCGTGACTTTGTACCTTTGGCTTTAGAAAAATTCTTTGCCATCCTAAACTCCTTTATCCCAAACAATGGAAACTTTGAAGAAAACCTAGTCTAATCTGTATTTCAGTTTAGAATTTAGGGTTAGAAGCAATATTGTGAGCTCCGATGCTTTTGTTTTATTGATTTTGTCTCTGACTGGTATAACAATGCAGTTTGTGGTTGATGTGCTTTTGTCCCATGATTTATGTTTTTCTGACAGTATCTATAATTGTATGAATGTATCTTGTTTAGTACAGTTGTCATCATTGGCCAGTTCTGTAAATTTGTTATGTGCAGATTTCTATATCACATGTATTAAATAGGTGGTGAATCTTGTCAATCAACATACTGAATAAAATGACATAAATAAAATGATTGTCTTATTTTGTTACTATCCCAATTTATCTCCGCTGTGATCTTATAAAAGAAGTAATTGAATGATAATAATTCTGTTAGCGATGTAGTCTGTTGCTTTAATGTCAATAATACATGTTGCAATTGCATAGTTTACCTTTCCAGGACAGAATTACCCACTTCCTTATGACAAACATTCTGTCCTCCCATGAGATGGAAAGTTCTAGAAAGTCAGAACTAAAAGAACACAGACCCAGTTCTCCACATTACAGGCCCATGTGCCTCAGTAATCATCCTTTTCCAGATGATGTTTGTGTGTGTGATTTGGATTGTTAATGTAGCTTTAACAATTTTCCAATCATATCACTATGATGTCTGCAGTGTGACAGTTTATTGTGATGTCTAGCACTGGGGCATCATGCCACAGACACGTAGCATCATGTCCCACACAGTCACATTATCCTAGCACCAGGTTGACCAGTCCTAACACTAACCTCATAATGCTGAGCTCCTAGTGAGCCAGCTGCTAGTACCATTTTTATAAGTCCTTGGTATGACTCGGCCTTGGTTGGAACCCTTGACCTCCCGCATCCGAGGTGGACGTTGTAACTACTAGGCCACCTGGGCAGTCTTCCGGATGACATTGAATTGGTTAAATTTAGAAATGCTGTTCAGAAGTCTCTCATCTAAATATGGTTTTAGATATTCCTAGAGTTTATGCCCTCTGTCCATTGCATATTTGATAATGATAACAGTATTAGTACTCTTGCAAGTTTTAGGAATTGGTTGTTCCATTTATCAGCTGTGTCCTTTTACTCATTTGCTATGGTGTTGGAGTAATCAGTAATTGTTTCCAGTTCAACTAATTTTTCTGGATGATGGGGTATCTATTGTCTTCCCATTTATCTGCTGATTTGTTTGTGATCTCTGTTTCAGTATGCATTTCTTTAGTTAACATCTGGTCTGATGATCTATTGACTGACCTCTTCTGTTTAATTTTAGACTCGTAGAAGGGGGTTATACACCAGCATTATCTTAGTGTGTTCAGGTGTTCACGCGCTATTTAAATTACTGTGATTTGAGATTGAACTCTCTTTATACATTATATTTTATTTGCTGGTTTTACTCAATTCATTGTCCTCAGTACTCAAGTACTTTATGTTTGACCACATGCAGCACATCATTCATTATTATCTACGATGAGTTGGACTTGCACTACCTGTATGAGGTTTTTTTTTATATTCATTATAATATATTGTGTGTTCCTGGATTAACTACATTTATTGTCATACTCCGGTTAAGTACTGCTGAGGTTTGATAGTGTTTGACCACAGGTCTCACATCACTCCTTATCATTAATATCATAGAATGCAGGTGAGGTGTTGGCATTACATTTCATTTGACTTAAGGTCTTGCACCTTTGCCAAATATTATAATCATTTTTGTTATTGTTCCTTGTTTTCAAATATTTCTTTGGCAGCAATATGTTGCAGAGCTTGGACATATGTGGGCGCACCATTTCAGTGACGTATCCTTCCCATTTACATGTATGCTACCATGGACGTCAGAGTCTTGGTCTCATAGCAGGGTGATGTTGCATATTGCACCTCAACATAACGTAGAGACAAAAATAAGAAGGGAGGCTGGCCCCCCACCAAGGATGCTTAAGGAAGGACAAAAAGCATTCTCATACTCCTGCTGTGTCTGCCACAAGGGACAATCTTATCGCTCCATGTTGAGGAGTTAATGGGATGAGGTCCCTCTATCTCCCAGGTTTCCCTTGCATCAGAGAGGCACTGGGTCACCAAGTGCTGCCTCTCAGGAGTGAGACCAGGATGAAGGTGCACTGCCCGTCATAATGGACTCAAATGAGTTTCAAGTAAAATAGGCTGAGACAGCGCCTTCTTTCATTAAGTCCCTCGGCTCTTCCCACCCATTGACTCAGAAGAGGAGGAAGAGATCTGCTCATTTGATAAGGCATGTTACCGCCCTATACCCTGGAGAACAAGAAAATTGCATTTTGTAGTTCTCTCCAGGGCTACCTCACACCTGTATCTTCCAAATTTTGCTATGGTCAGGAAACTTTCTCATAGGTTTTGTAATGTCCAGAGGTTTGCTCGGCAGCATAAGGGATGGTCAGTATGCGCACCCCATCCCCATCCAACATTGTGACCTCGGGTTCCTGCATCTAGCTACAGGGTACACTCCCTGCCCAATTACTTTAAGCCTCCCCTTTTCGACTGACTATATGCAAATTAGGAAGTTTTTTTATATACAAAAATACACACCCATAAATTAAAAACTAACTGAAGGGGAAGTGGCTTTGACATAATACGATATGATATATATAGAGAGAGTTCTTAAATGGGCAATGATTTAATGTTGAATCCATGATATGATCTGAATAGTTTCCAGCTTTTGCGATATAATATTAATGCATTATTTATTTGAGATCCCGTTTATCACACAGCTTTTATTTTAGTGGAAAGAGGCAGGAACGAAAGAAAAATATATGATCTTTGGTAATTCATTAACTTCCGGCTAATGAACTGTACTTTTCAATTTTTGAGCATGACAAATAGTCCAGATGCGAGTTCAATCAATAATGCACAATTTGATAACTAGTAATGTTTAAAAGTTGCTGTATTTTTTTTTCACAAATTATAATTCAAAGAACAATTGTCTTTCATAATCGATAAACAATTTGACTCGAACAATATCTTTTTATCAACACTTTATCTCCAATGGAAATTCCCGCTTGACGTCAGTGTTGTTATATAAGGAACGAGTATTTGCTTTTAAGAGTGTTTATTGTTATATTAACGTGGCATACACACATACCTCACTGACTTCAGATTTTAAGGACGGATGTTGCTCTGAAGGGTGGTTATCAAACCATACCCCACATTCATACGCACCGGACCATGGTTTGTTGGTCTGTAGGTATGCGTTTGTATGTATTTTGGTTAAATTAAATTAATTAAATTATTAATGTTTGACATATGTTGGTCTGTAAGTATGTATCTGTTTTAGTTATCATACCGTAGCATAGCCAGTCCCATATATTTTATTAGTGTGCCTGTAAATGTGTGTGTTAGTTATTTTCCCATAACACACAGGCATAACATACCTCCTGTCTGCAGGCATTAGTTTGTATGTATATACGTGTGGGTTGGATTTTGAAGAATAAGTGCCGGTTTGTAAAAACGAGTTTTAGTCAGCATACCCTACCCCTTCTCCTCTATTCATTGGTTTGTAAGAGTGGGTGTTAGATTGTATTGATTGGTTCGTGTCTGAAATGGACAAGTCGTTGTTTGTAAGAGTGGATGTTGGATCGTATTGATGGGTTCGTGTCTGATATGGACAAATCATTGTTTGTAAGAGTGGGTGTTGGATTGTATTGATGGGTTCATGTCTGAAATGGACAAGTCATTGTAAGAGTGGGTGTTGGATTGTATTGATGGGTTCATGTCTGAAATGGACAAGTCATTGTTTGTAAGAGTAAATATTGTTTTCATAAGATAATACACACATTGACCCCTGCAATTTAGACTGTAAAGACGTGTATTGATTTGTAAGGGAACGTGTTGGTCATTACACCATACCACTCACCAATAACTAGTAGGCTTTTGCTTGTAAGAGCGTATGTTGGTTTGTAAATATGAGGTTGTCTTAGTTATCATATCATAGCATTATCCCTTCCATGTCCCATATCAGTATGTCTGTGTGTGTGTGTGTGTTAATTTTTTATCACAACATGCTCACAACTATGCATTTGTTTTTAAGGTTGGGTATTGGATTGAAAGAACTAGTGTTAGTTTTTCCACGCCCAATTTCTTTCCTTATTACTGTGTTCGCAAGAGTGTGTATTGGACTAAGCATGTGTGTTAGTCATCATACACTATCAGAAAATTTTTCCCCTAAACATTGGTAGCTAAGTATGGGTGTTTGCCTGTAAGAGCGCGAGTAAGTCATTATACAATATCAAGCCACTCCTTCTCGTCCTTAAACGTGGGTTTGGTGGAGGGTGAGTGTTTGCAGTTAAGGATATGTGTTGTTATGCATGATTACGTATTAGTTCTCCAATCATAACATACCAATCATCCCCAATGATCATATGTGTGGGTGTTGGATTGTAAATATGTGAGTTGGCTATCATTGAATAATCCCTTTCTTTTGTGATTGTGCGTGTATACAACAATATATACCTTATTTTCACTTTGTATTTGAGATTCTATGTGTGTGTATGGGAACACGAAATAGCCATACCTTTGTACGTGTGATTCTTTCTTGTTTAAACAAAACATAGATCCTACCACCTCCCTTTGACCGAGTGTGTGTGTGTGTGTGTGTGTGTAACGCCTCTCCACTTAGTGTGATTATGGGTGTGCGTTTGTGTTATCCCCCCCCCCCTTTATGCAGTGGCGTCAATAGGGTTGGTGTCACCCAGTGCGGTAACTCATGGTGTCACCCCATGGACCTCCTTCCTACAAAAAAAATCAACACTTTTATAGACAGTCATGTGCGGTAACTCATGGCGTCACCCCCATGGACCCCCTTCCTGCACAAAAATTCAAAAATTTATAGACAGTCATTTTGGTGTCACCCCTCTGATGGTGTCACCCGGTGCGGTACGCACCCCCCCCCCCCCAGTGACGCCATTGACTTTATGTGTGTTATGTTTTGCAAGAAAAAAACATATTTTGAAAAATATGCTTTGCATTCCTTCCTTTCGTATGTGTGATGGTATGTTAAATAGTATGTATAAGTATACATGTTTGTAAATGTGTGTTAGTTAATAAACAATAACACATCGGCATAATACATCCCCTGTCCCTTTGCAATAGAGTGTGTGTGTGTGTGTGTGTGTGTGTGTGTGTGTGTGTGTGTGTTTTAAGAACAAGTGTTATTGGGTACAAACGAGTGTTTGTGAGTCTAAACAACCAGTGTTCGATTCTGTTTATCTTGAGATCCTACAAGGTTTACAATTTGCGAGATTTGACCAGGCATTAGGAAAGAATTTGGAACAGTTTAAGGTTTATCGGATGCATTGCGAAAGGTTTGGAACCCAGGTGTTCAAACTTTATCAAATGCCTTATCAAAGGTGTGGAGCTCAAGAGTTCAAAAACTATGCATGATCGTTGCTCTAGATTAGAGTATCAGTAATCATGTTCATAAATTATGTACTGCATTATGATAGTCGAGATAGGAGTGTTTAAAAAAATGGAAAGACTTGACTCAAACATCAAGCGCAATTTTAACGTTTGAATGCGTACGACGTCACATAAACTGTCCAATCATGTAAGAATCTCTTCGTTTAACATCTCACTAAAGCAATGCTCTCTGGTTTGCAGAGTTCGATTGGGGGTGGGGGTGGGGGCTCGGGAACTTAAGATATAGATCTTTCCAGTACACCCTGAACGCTGTTTTAAACTGTAGATTTATTATTATAGCCATATTAGGCTGAGTATTAGACGTTTTAGAACCATATACAGTTTATTTAAACACATGTATTTTATATCCACTGCAACTGAGTGGAGGAGCCATGACCTGGGGGCGGGAGAGGAGGGCACAGTTCACGTGCCCTGCAGCGCCACCACCTTCATCCGGCAATGGCTGGTTGGTTTATATAGGCATTTTCAGTACGTTGTTGGTAGAGAAATTGTGCTAAGATCATTGCTCATCAGCTAACCCGGACTGCCCGGGGCGGGTATCACATTCACGACCTTTGAATTACGAGTTCAACGCTCTACCAAGTTAACTATGACAGTTTTCTAACACGAACCACCCTAACTCATTATGGTCACACTGAAATCGTACATCAACGTACGAGCCTCCCAAGCAATACATACTGGTAACAAATACTATGTTTTTAATGCGTAAGAGAAATAATTCATCTAAAAAATGCCATAGATTCGACATTATCTTCTGCGAATAAGGAAAACTCTTTAAATCTGTCTTAAAAAAATAAAACAATGCTTGTCCAATATTTAGAACTTAAATCCTATGATTACAGAGACATGTAATGTCAACAAAAGGCTCGAGATTTACAAATAATGAACGGGGTTGGGGAAAAACAAACTTGAGCATTGAATAACAATTTAGAACTATAACACAGACAAGGAAGGTTTACATATGACAAGAGAAAATGTAGGAAAAACTGGACTCTGGTACAGAAGGGAAACCAGTTTCAACCAAATCAGTCATCCAACGACTGAAGCAGCAGTGATCTGCTCTATTTTAACCCGTTGAAAGTTATGAATGAAAAAACAAACTAACAATAATGATAACAAAATAATAATAATAATAATAATAATAATAATAATAATAATAGCAAAATAGGGACACTCGGCCTTAAGATCGACACTCGATAAAATTCCACACTTTAATTATATGATCTGAGTTCTGACTCTCACCTTTCAAATTACAATTTGTTCAAACATTTTTCTTCTTACAAGACTCGAGTGAGCATTATGCTCCATAATGACTGTATTACAGTTTAATATGCACACAATGACTGAATTACAGTTTAATATGCACATAATGACTGTACTACAGTTTAATATGCACATAATGACTGAATTACAGTTTAATATGCACACAATGAATGAATTACAGTTTAATATGCACACAATGACTGTATTACAGTTTAATATGCACACAATGACTGAATTACAGTTTAATATGCACACAATGACTGTATTACAGTTTAATATGCACACAATGACTGAATTACAGTTTAATATGCACATAATGACTGAATTACAGTTTAATATGCACATAATGACTGAATTACAGTTTAATGTGTACATAATGACTGAATTTCAGAAAAAGCCTTATGGAGCGTAATACTCACTCGAGTATTGTAAGAACATATTAAACTGTAATACAGTCATTATGTGCATATTAAAATGTAGTTCAGTCATTATGTACATATTAAACTGGTTCAAAATGAGAGGTATTTTGAGATTGATATATGCAGACCTGGATATAAGTAAATAATTAAAATATAAAGTCAAGCCATTTCGTAATGAGCAAGAAAGTTTCCGAAGAAGGAAAGGAAGAAGAAAGTCAACTACTGAAATACGACCAAACCAAGGTCAACGAGTTTTAAAATCTTCTGTGTAACATGACTGGCTTGTCATGTTCCAGACATTAGATAACCTACACGTCTTGGATATGTCAGATATAAGAGCCAGAATCTTAAACCATCTCTAACTCCAGACTGGGCTGTTGTACAACGAATAGTTCCAAGGTAAGTTGTGATTAGGTGTAATCGCTAAGAAAAAGAGAATAATTTTTTATTTTTTAAATCACGTTAATAATAGAACACGAATGCCTCACATTTGTGCTTGTAAACTGGTCGAAACGGAAAATAACCCAAAGCACGAACGGACAAACACATTATCCCCCTATTAAATCTGTGATTGAACACAAAAACAAAATGATCACGGTCGGTGCTTTACGGATACTGAAGACCTGAGCAATTCATACTGGGAATGTTTAGTGGACTGACGTTCCCTTAACGGAGTTATATATTTTTTACGGGCCCTGTTCTGTTATTCATACAGGGATTATATGCAGCTTGATGTGTGCTAAAGTTAATCGGAGGCATTTAGAAAAGATTTGGAGCCCAAGGGTTCAAAGGTTCTCAGTAGCATTTACTAGCATTAAAACAATTTCGTCATAACAAATACTAGTAGTAGTAGCAGCAGTAGTAGTAGTAGCAATAATATTAGTGGATTTTATTATTATTATTATTATTATTATTATTATTAAAGTTAAAACACTCTACACCAGGCATGCTATGGTGTGTTTTCCAACATAAGCAGTCGATTATAGCAATGAAATATTTGAGTTTAAACTACTTATGACATATCTAGCGACTCTAGAACATTTCAAATTTAGAAGGAGAATATTTATTGCTAATAGACAAGACTGCCCATGAGCATGGAAAAATATATTATGGAATGCTTTCTTAGAAGTCTGTAATGTACTAATCGTGTGTGGAAATGGTTTTAGAAACTGCTGAGTATGACAGGAAATATCGCAAAAATCTTAAATTCTAAATGCGTCTTGTACAATTTGTATAATCAAATGTTTGACAATGTGATATATGCAAAACTGGTAACCAATTACAGTTCAAGGACACGTGAGAAGGATGATGAACATAAGAGGGAAAAGATGCCAAATATTGGATGAGTTAGGGATAATTAGTGTACATACTATATTAGTTTGGACGAAAAACAAAAATATCCCTCTGTCAAACAATGGTATCCCCTTTGTAAAATAGTAGTATCCCCTTGTAAAACAATGGTATCCCTTTGTGTGTGTCTGTGATTTAGATTTTTAACGTAGCTTTAACAATATTTCAGTCATATCGCTACGATGTCTGCAGTGTGACAGTTTATAGTGATGTTTAGCACTGGGGCATCATGCCGCAGACATGTAGCACGATGTCCCACCCAGTCACATTATCCTGACACCAGGCCAACCAGTCCTAACACTAACCTCTTACTGCTGAGCGCCAAGCGAGACAGCTGTTAGTACCATTTTTGAGGTCTTTTGGTATGACTCGTCCGGGGTTCGAACCCGTGACCTCCCGCATCCGAGGCAGACGCTCTACCACTAGGCCATCGGAGCGGTGGTATCCCTTTGTAAAATAACAGTATCCCTCTGTAAAATAGTAGTATCCCTCTGTAATACAACAGTATCCCTCTGTAAAATGATATTATCCAGCTAAAATAATTATATTCATATGTAAAAAGCTGATATCATTCTGTAAAACAACATTATCTCTCTATTAAAAGATAGCGTTGTAAACAAAGATAAGAAGTTTCTTACAAATATCCGTATTTTAAATATTTAAAAAGATCAATAGAGAAGACAACACTATATATTTCAGGATCTATTTGGAATGTCAATTCTTTGCGTATTTCCATGAACAGAACAACTATGTCCAAAATGAAATTCACGTTCACCTTAATCTGTTCCACGTGATGTTAAAGGCATCGTCCTTCTGCCAGTTCCTATGTATAGACGACGTCATTAGAATTCGCAAATTCGTTATATATCGAAAGCATCAGATGATTTTGATAATCTTGAATTCAAAATTTATTTGAAGTTATCAGTTAAACCTTCTGATACTACTGCTACTACTACTACTACTACTACTATTATTATTATTATTATTATTATTATTATTATTATTATTATTATTATTATTATTATCATCATCACAGGTCAAAGAAAGAAGATGCTCAAGCTCTTGGCGCTAGGTTGCATTGTGCTTTTTGTGGCAGGGTAACTTTTTCTCTGTCCGTCTGTCTGTCTGTCTCTCTCATTTTAATTTTTTCGCAAGAAGATCATGATTATAGTACAACCTAAGAACGGAAACGGTAAGCGTATTCATTCTGTGTGAGAATATTGAAGCCTAGGACGACTGGAAACTAGAATATATCTAGTATTATTGATGTTACAAGTCTTGCGTAAGTGTGCATGAATGTCTAATATATTTGCAATATAAGAATAGAAAATAAGAAAGAGATAGTTAAAAGTCTTCCAAGAAAAAACGGTATTCAGTACAGCAGTTATGTTTTGGTCTAGCACATCGAAGTTTAAGCGTGTGTGTGTGTGTGTGTGTGTGTGTGTGTGTGTGTGCGCGCGCAGATATCAGGTAAAAAAATCTAAATTCGTTGTGATCGCCCTTATTCCTGAATGTAAATATGCATTCATCCATCTATCCGTATATCTATCTGTGTAAGTATGTATGTATGTATGTATGTATGTATGTATGTATGTATGTATGTATGTATGTATGTATGTACTTATGTATGTATGTGTGTATGTACGTGTGTATGTATGTGTGTGTATGTGCATGTATGTATGTATGTGTGTGTGTATGTATGTATGTATGTATATGTGTATATGCGTATGTATGTATGTATGGATGTATGGATTATGTATGTATGTATGGATAGATGTATGTATGGATGTATGGATGTATGTATGTATGTGTATGTATGTGTATGTGTGTATATATGTATGTGTGTATATATGTATGTATGTATGTATGTATGTATGTATGTATGTATGTATGTATGTGGGTGGGTGAATGAATGGATGTGTGTCATCTATTTGTTAATATGACTGTTCCCATTTCTGTCCATACAATTTTTCTCTCTGTACATATTGTTTACAGGGTTATGGTAAATGCTTAGATTGTATATATAAAGATAGTAGTAGTATATATATATATATATATATATATATATATATATATATATATATATATATAGTAGGCAGAATTAATAACTTAATGCAAATTATTATACTATTATCAAGCATTCTTCTATAGAATCCAGGGATAGCACTTTTTGTTCTGTTTGGTATATATTTATAATTCTTTGTAATAAAAAATTCTATATACCTTGATTTCTTTCATAGGAATCTGGAACGACTGTGTATATATATGAGAATTAATTACTAGGTCGTCATGCGAGCGTGTCTGCTACACACGAGTTTATATAACACCGATTCAGTGCCATCATTTTTTGCTTGCTTAGTTGTGACGGGATATGGGCTAGTGTGTGCAGGCAAGGCGATGGGTGCCGTTTACTCGTGGACCTGGGTTCGAAACTCCGTAGAGTACGAATTAAAATTCTCTAACCTGTATGATAATATTATTTGTATTAAATTATTAATTCTGCCTACTATTATCAAGCATTCTTCTATAGAATCCAGGGATAGCACTTTCTGTTCTGTTTGGTATATATATATATATATATATATATATATATATATATATATATATATATATATATATATATATATATATATATATATATATATATATATATATATATTCCTTGTGCAGAAAACTAAGGTGTAAATAGCATACTTTACTAAGGTGTAAATAACATACTTTTTAAAAGTTTTTTTTATCACTGAACGAAAGAAAAGAAATAAAAACAAAAGCAATATTACGTTTTCTTTAATTTTTAATTTTTAGTTTTATATTTTCTTTTATCTGCAGGCCGACATGTGTGGCAGCATTTGACGCCAGGATAGCAGCAGTTTGGAGTGCGATGAACAAGCATCCAACGGACGGATATGTAGACGCAGTTGAGGTGCAGACCTATTTCGCCGGAATGAAAGAAGGTAAGTTGATGATAACGATGATTATATTATGTCATAACGATGACAATGTTATGCCACAATGTTGATTATGTTATGCCATTGCAATGATTATGTTAAGTTACAACAATGATTATGTTATGTCGCAAGGATGATTATGTTATGTCGTAACGATGATTATGTTATGTCACAAAAGAGAAATTAAGAATTTGGACAAGCGTTGGAGACTGCAAAATTTAGCTGAAGCTAAATGTGACCTCAATGTATTGATTTCACCATCAACAATTTTAAAATAGATACATGATGATTTTCTGTAAATACGTTGGATGAATAAGGACGATCAGTCCTAAACAAGCGCATAATACAGTGTATTCATTAGTGAATATTGACAAACTTTCAATATTAACATCTACAGCCAAACAATACGCTCATTTATACAGGGAAAATCAAACACGGCATTTGCAACGCATCTTTATCACATCAAATTTCCAGTACGGCAATGTATAAAATGCAAAACAGAAGATTATCCTTCAAATGATGCAATTGTAAAGTGTTACATCAAGTATATTACGACATATATTGCATCGGACATGTAATTGTAACGTATATTACATCGGCATACAGTTTTGAAGTATACAACATTGGCATGCAGTTGTAAAGCATATTATATTGGCATGCAGTTGTGAAGTATATTTTATCGACATGCATTTGTAAAGTATATTACATTGGCATGCAGTTGTAAAGTATATTAAATATGCATGCAGTTGTGAAGTATATTACATTGGCTTGAAATTGTAAGGTATATTACACTGACATGAAATTGTGAAGTATATTACATTGGAATGCAATTGTAAATTATATTACATCGGCATGCAATTGTAAATTATATTACATCGGCATGCAGTTGTGAAGTATATTACACTGGCATGAAATTGTAAAGCATATTACATAGGCATGCAGTTGTGAAGCATATTACATCGGCATTCATTTCTAAAGTATATTACATTGGCATGGAGTTGTGAATTATATTACATCGGCATGCAGTTTTAAAGTATATTACATCGACATGCAGTTGTGAATTATATTATATCGGCATGCAATTGTAAAATATATTACATCGGCATGCAGTTGTGAAGTATATTACATCGGCATTCATTTCTATAGTATATTACATTGGCATACAGTTGTGAAGTATATTATATCGGCATGCAATTGTAAGGTGTATTACATCGGCATGCAATTGTGAAGTATATTGGCATTCATTTCTAAAGTATATTACATTGGCATGCAGTTGTGAAGTATATTACATCGGCATGCAGTTGTAAAGAATATTACATTGGCATGTAATTGTAAAGTATATTACATCGGGCAAGAATGTTGTTGCAAAGTGCGTTACAATTATAAAGTATATTAATTGTGCATTCAATATTTGATACAAAATGACTGAAAAAATGTTTACATGCAAGGTACATTGGGGGGCACATTCAGACACTGATCTGATTGCAAAATCATATGAAAATTCTAACAAATACACACATGCAAGTCCACATATGATGGTCTGTAAAATATCCGCACACATATGCAGGTAGACATATGATGGTCTGTAGAATCTCCATACACATATGCTAAATAGACGCCATCACATGTACTAAAAGTCTTATAACGTTTGCGGAGAAAGGTGAGATATAAGTCCGTGGCCGCAGTGATGTTAACAACATATGTCAGTAATTATTTTCGCATTTTTAAATGTGTGGTTTTGATATGTGGTTGCAGTTAAAAAGATGTATTATCGAATAAAGATACATCTCTCTCTCTCTCTCTCTCTCTCTCTCTCTCTCTCAGTAAACGGGTCATTTTGATTTCTTCATTAAAACTGTGGAGCCAATGCATTCTAAATGAGCAACAGGGAAAAATGCCCGGAATCCGTGTTTCTCGTACACATAAACTTTGTACTTTGGCGTACTTTGGCATAAAATAGACTAAAAAAACTCATACTGTGCTACAATATTACACGCGGGAGATCAATTTTGCAGTGCTAGTTCTTAGAGCGTTGATGTGTATTGTGTTTATGTCTTTATATTGTAAGTTGGAAATCCTTCTACTCCTAAAACATAAAATGGAACAAACCCCTGGAATAATAAAAATCACGCCTACGACATAGCACATTCGCTATCATTTTACTGCCCATCACATCACATTTTCTCCAGATGTTGAATCTATCTATCTATCTATATATATATATATATATATATATATATATATATATATATATATATATATATATATATATATATATATATATAT
Organism: Megalonaias nervosa; assembly: GCA_016617855.1. Taxonomy (NCBI): domain Eukaryota; kingdom Metazoa; phylum Mollusca; class Bivalvia; order Unionida; family Unionidae; genus Megalonaias; species Megalonaias nervosa. The sequence continues at coordinate 6,686 of JAECUM010003920.1, read as the reverse complement.
ATATATTTATTTATTAGGCTCCAATGCCATTGTCTGGAAATCTACGAGTATGAACAACAAGAGGGAAGCAGTAAATATTTGTTTATGCATAATTTAATTCAACTGTGGTATGATTTAAAATTTTGTATTTGTCTTGTAATTTTCTATGTTATGAGAAATCAATAATGATTTAAGGCAGAATGATTGTTTCTTCAATTTTCTGGGAAGCGTTTTCAGCATACCCAAAGATACTAAAACCATTAATTATGTTATTTCTACTTTTCCTCCTTATAACACCTGCATGTGTGAACTTCGTCTATTTGTTTCCATCTTTGGAATGCAATTTGGATTTTTTTTAATAAAAAAAACAAAACGCTTCGAATTAGAAATTTAAGACTAAATAGTACATCAGTATTAAGGTTCATGCTGACAATTATTCCAAGACAGCAGCTATAAAAGTCTTCCATTCCGAAAACCGTAATACTGAACCAACATATTATTGGAATATAATGGAATTTACAATGAAAAGAATGATTTGTATGGGCAACAATTCCTCCCCTTCATGTTAATGATTCAGAACTATCTATTCAAAGTTTTAAACAAGCAAACTTACTTCAATTGGCAAACTACTACAAATCAATGAAAAGTGGCTAATGTGATGCCAATACACGTGATGCCAATAGAATGCACGTGGTGCCAATACACAGACCCCTATCCCTTCTAAGTAGTAGTAGTAACATTTGGCGAAAGATTGGTTTGTAAATTTATGTATAATTTTTTATAATGAAAATGATTTTCTTCACAAATATCAGCCTAGTTTAATATCTGATAATTCAACAATATATCAGCTCAACAGCTCTCAGATATATGTTATAACATCTGCAATGTAATTGACCGAAGCAAATTTCGTGCATTATATTCTGTAACATTTCTAAAGGCTCTACTATAGTGTGGCTGTGGGAATCATAGTTATATTGAAAAGCCATGTCATTAATGAAACTCTACAGGCATGGATAGATGATTACCTGGCACGAATAAGATGATTACTTAGCTAGCCGGACTCAGGGAGGCTTGGATGGAAATAAATTCTCAAACCTTGGAAAACTCACTGCAAGAATACTTCAGGGCTCAGCATTTGGTCACATTCGTTATCTTGTTTGCATGATTGACATAATCCAGAGTTTAAAATTACTGATTAGATTATGTGCAGAGGATTCCTCTATCTAATTCATATTGCCTGAAACACTTTTGTTCAGAGTATTAAACGACGATCTTCACAAATTATCGGACTGGACGAATATCTGGCTTGTTAAGTTTAATCCATCAAAACCAGAGTGCATCTTTTTCACAAACAGGGAGCTGAAATACACACCAGATCCTGAATTTATGAGGTGGAAAGACTCATTTGTTACATCGCATCGACATTAAGTCACCATCCAATGACTTTTGGAGAAGCCAGATTCAATCTGTAATTAATTCTGTATCTATTCGTATTGTATGTTTAAGAATGTATTATTAAACATACACTGAATAAAATTTATTTCACCCACAATTGCCCAATTATGGAATATGCATCAGAAAGGTTATCTTCCTGTACTAAGATTTAAAAAAGAACTTGAAAAGGTACAGCTTGGAGCAGCCAGAATAGATTCTCGACTGCCGAAATGTGCAAGCATAACATTTTATTTTGAAACTAGATGGCCTAATCTAGAAGAAAAGCGAAACATAAAAATCTCTGAAGTTTTTAAATTTTGTTTACAACAACCAGCCACCGGATTATTTAGCTGATTTGCTACCACTTTATTCGCAAGATATAGTTCCTTATAATCTAAAAAAGTCGAACAATATCATTTAATATCTCTGTAGAACCTCTTGGATAAAATACTCATATACCAACACTTATTGATGGAACGATCTCCCATAATCCGCCATAAATTATTCATCAAACCTAACCTTCAAAAATAATTTAACGAGCGCAAAATTTCTGCTCCAGGTTATTTAACGTTTGATAATAGGAAAACTTCGGTGCTTTTGAACCGGTTTAGACACAAAGAAAATTCGATCAATTAAAATTTATTCACGCATAATCTTAGCGTCGATCCATCCTGTTCGATTTCCAATAAAAAGCGACCATCGTTTTGTTTATGAAAGCAGAATGTTTAATAGCGAGAGAAATGAGCTTTATCGCAGAATATCAGTCATGAATATTAATGTTCTTCCGATATACTTCTTTTTGGCAACGAATTTCGCATAGCTAAAAAAAAAAAAAAAACCATATAAAAAATGAAAACAAACACACAAAGCAAAATTAGAACATTTTGCTATCAAGGGAAATGCAGATCTTTTTTTTTTTAATTAACACAGGCTAATTTGCAAACATAGAATTACTTCTGTTCCATTATGACTCAAGTTAGAAGTTTTACATACCAGACCACACAAAACACTATCTCTACTCTCTTAGCCGTCCTTCATCCATCTCATTTCATTATATGTATGCACGTCATCTGTCTTGGGTTTTTCCATCATCGGGGTTTCCCTACCATCAAGGCTATCACCCACCACCACTGCCAGTCACTGAGTGTAATTAATATTATTCTTAGTCCACATCATCGGGGTTTCCCTACCACCACTCTCAGTCACTGAGTGTAATTGATATTATTCTTAGTCCACATCATCGCCGTTTCCCTACCACCACTCTCAGTCATTGAGTGTAATTAATATTATTCTTAGTCCACCTCATCGCGGTTTCCCTACCATCACACTCAGTCACTGAGTGTAATTAATATTATTCTTAGTCCACATCATCGGGGTTTCCCTACCACCACTCTCAGTCACTGAGTGTAATTAATTTTATTCTTAGTCCACATCATCGGGGTTTTCCTACCACCACTCTCAGTCACTGAGTGTAATTAATATTATTCTTAGTCCACATCATCGGGGTTTCTCTACCACCACTCTCAGTTACTGAGTGTAATTAATATTATTCTTAGTCCACCTCATCGGGTTTCCCTACCACCACTCTCAGTCACTCAGTGTAATTAATATTATTCTTAGTCCACCTCATCGCGGTTTCCCTACCACCACTCTCAGTCACTGAGTGTAATTAATATTATTCTTAGTCCACATCGTCGGGGTTTCCCTACCACCACTCTCAGTCACTGAGTGTAATTAATATTATTCTTAGTCCATCTCATTGCGGTTTCCCTACCACCGCTCTCAGTCACTGAGTGTAATTAATATTATTCTTAGTCCACCTCATCGGGGTTTCCCTGTCATCAAGGCTGAACTGGAAGATCTTAATGGCTATTTGGCGGTGAGACAATCCACAAGTTTACTGTTACGTCATCACTGGCAACAAACCAATCAGATACCGATAAGGTGACTGACTTGCATTTTATCCCTTTAGGCACAGACTGCGACAGTTGTTTTAAGATTACATGTTGACATTTATTCCCAAGATTTTCCAAGATTAATTCTGAGAAAGTCTGTAATAACAGTCGAAATAAAATGTAAAACTCGAATAAACCCAATGTACTCACCCACTAAAAACATGAAGTCAGGCCCAGACTGGACCGTATGTTTAAAGTTAGGGATGGTTTTACACAGGTGTTAGCTGCAGAGAATACACTCTTCATATTATACTAGTTTCATAATGGATTTTGGAGTGAATGGAGAATTAAGATTTAAGATACAAATTCTGTAAGACATCCTATTGTGTTTTCATCAGCGTGAAGTAAATATTATCTTCAACAGTTATCAGCTATTCTATTCAACTTGCTATGATGGATGAATTTATATTATACATTATTCTTTACAAGATACACTAGAAATGATGGATGAACATATATGCATATTATTGTTTACAAGATACACTATTATCGCATTAGCACTGTTTAACATTCTTGTCTGCACGGAAACCACACATTTTTTAATGTGATACATTTTTAAAAGTAACAAGTAAACATATTATTAGCAACCACTTAAGTAAAATTGTTCTATTTACGTCAGTCTAATAACTAATGTAATTAACACGTCAATTTCAGTCTAATAACTAATCTCAATCTAATAATTAATGTAACACGTCAATGTCAGCCTAATAACTAAGGTAATTAACATGTCAATGTAAGCCTAATAACCAATGCAAACTACCTATGTTTTATTATGACATCAGTGTAAAGCTAATAATCAATGTTGTTGATGTCATAATAAAAACACAGCTTAAAGCTATTTAGACTACCATTATTATTATAACATCAATGTAAGGCTTAAATGCAACGTAAACTAGCATTATTATATCATCAGTTTAAGGCTTATCACCAACGTAAACCAGTATTATTATTATAGCATCAATGTCAGCCTAATGACCAATGTAAACTGCAGGTGTTTTTATTATGACGTCAGTATAAAGCTAATAACCAATGTTGTTGTTGTAGTTGTTGTTGTTATTATTATTATTATTATTATTATTATTATTATTATATCAATGTTAGGCTAATAACCAGCATAAACTACTTGTACTATTTTTACATCAATGTAAGACCAATAACCAACGTAAACTACCAGTTCTATTATTACATCAATGTAAGATCAATAACCAACATAAACTACTAGTACTATTATTACATCAATGTAAGACCAATAACCAACATAAACTACTAGTACTATTATTACATCAATGTAAGGCCAATAACCAACATAAACTACTAGCACTATTATTACATCAATGTAAGACCAATAACCAACATAAACTACTAGTACTATTATTACATCAATGTAAGACCAAGAACCAATATAAACTACTAGTACTATTATTACATCAATGTAAGACCAATAACCAACGTAAATTACAAGTACTATTAAAAATCAATATTAGGTTCATAACCAACGTAAACTACTTTATTGTAAAATCAATTTAAGGGCACTAAACAACGTAGACTAGTACTGTTATTACAACAAACAACTCCTTCCTTTCTGTGCATCTATTAAAGTACAACGACAGTGCTACACATGTATACCATTTTTACAATAATAGGTTGGAAACGGTAAATGCCTGAAAGTTTTATTTCAGACCCTGCTAATCCGAACGGCGTTAATCCAGACGAATTCATTAGAGGATGGAAAGTTGACACAGGCGATACTACCACAACGTGTTACTTTTTTTTCAACCATTGGGATAGAAATCAAAATCTCTTTTTGGATTCGGCTGATCTGGGCCCTTTGTTCCAAGAGATTGATACTAGCAGTAAGAAAATATTTATCTAATAATATAGATATTTACACGTAAATCTATAAAGACAATGCACATGGTAAACATAAGTAGCAATTTAAAGAAGCAGCAGGAGGGGGTCAACCGACCAGAGGGTGGCCAGACATGGGTGAAAAACATGACTAAAAAATTACATGGAACCGTTGGAATGACCAACGAACAACAACATAAACTATATGAGACACACATCATGGTTTTTTTTATGTGCCATAAAATGTGAATATTTTTATTTGATATGAGCAACATTTGGGAGGTGGGGGTAATCGACCTAAGGGGCGTCGGACGAGTCTTCACTAACTTGTTCAACATATTTTTCCCTAATTTGATCAATTTTATTGTTTTTAATATAACGATCAATGTAATCCTGTTGATATTTAAGGTTTACATCATCTGAAGCATTTGTTATCTCAAAGTATCTTTTCAACGCACGTTATTTTCTCCCACCACTTAATTGTGTTTTTCCTTTAACACCAACTCCACAAACCAGACAAGGTGTGGGCCGGTAGTTCCACGTCGAACGCTCTGTAAATGAAGCGCACAATAATCGCTACATTTTTTTTTTTCACAAGGTGTAGACGATCCCATCATCAGCCACTTGCAGCTGTTATATGTTTGGATGATCATTATACTATTAGTAAAAGTCTAGAGAAATACTATTATGTATATTAAAGAAAAGTAATCACATAGCATGGGACGATGGGACGAAGCTAGATTACTGCAACAAAAATATCAAGAACTCACTGGGAACAACATCATATTACAAAAATCAAAAACAGATTTAAATCTCATCAAAAATTACATTATATCACTAGAAGCAACACAAGATGAGTTTACAAGGTTATCTGCGATTGAGCCAGAGCACATCACCAAATTAGATTTTTACAGATGACCTGGTGACAAAAAAACCCAAATGCCATTTGATTTACAACTGTATGATTTTATCAAACAAGGAAAGAACGAATTTATTAACGATGGTGCGTCCCATGTTTTTTCAACATTTAAAATTGATAGCGATGTAACATTTATTGATTCCACCATGGATGACAAACGAGCATCTGCTATCGTTAATAATCTTGTTGATGACAGCAAGTATATATTCAGAATAAAATTTATTGCTGAACGTGTTAGTGAAGATGGTCCGACTTGGATTATTCGTGATAAACTCGACCCTGTTAAGGAATCACGGCGGCATAACAATTTCGTCATAGCAGATAAAAATTCTAAAGCAAGTATTTTCACTGTAATTGACAAACCATACTACAATAACGCATATCCAGTTTCCGCAGTTGTTTATGAGCTTTATCGTTTGAATGGACCAGACATAGCTGCTCTTGCTCCGATGAAAACAGGCTCGCTAAATTGCGTGGCTCAACGTGACAGAGAACATTTTGCAAACTCGAGACGAAGAAACGAACTTACAGAATCAAGAATAAAAAAAAAA